>MCJB01047362.1:80976-148200 GCA_002018475.1 Nicotiana obtusifolia
CGCCCCCCCCCCCCTCCGAAAAATCGTAGGGGAGTAAAGGTTCATTATACGAGCTAATGTTAGCTCTTCTCCAATCTCCTGGCACAAGCATCGAAGGCAGGCAACCGTCCTCCACACTGAAGGACTTACCTGTGGCAAGCACACTTGGTAGCGAGGCAAAATTCTGAAATCACGGAATCAAGCTCTCCACTCAAAGAAAACGCACCCAAAGTAAAGGGATACGTGTAAAAATATGTAAAACCTTCCCTGGAAAAGGTCACTCGCTTCGATAGATCAGGAGCAATGATGTCCAACTCATGGCAGCGGCAATCTTCCTTCACAAGAGGAGTACTGGAAGGATGAATGGAAGAAGGATACTTACTAACAGCCTATGTACGAGGGTTAGTAGAAGGAAATTTCTCTTCCAAATCCTTTGTGGTACTGAGTCTTCTTGGGATGATGGAACCCACTGTTGGAGGAGCAGAGTCCTCGGCCTTGTTCTTGTTCTTTGAAGAACCAGCGCGTTTGGAAGTAGAAGCCATTGAATAAGAAGAAGGAAAAAAGTTTATGTTTGGAGAGAATTAGAGAAAAGATGGAGAATAAAAGATACAAATCAGAAGGGAAGCTCAAGAAATTATGAAGTGCATAGGAGAAGGTTGATGCATATAAGTAAAATTTTGGTGGTTAAATTCATGGCCATGATTACCTCGATAATCGGCAAAAACTGTGTTGAACCGTGGGATGACGCGTGTTCGGGGTATTAAATGTGGAGAGACGTGCGTCTAATCAACCGTCAGAAGCCTTCAGAGGGAGTTATAGTAATTCCCGCCAAAAGAGTGTTTCTACCAACTTTCCGGTAACACAAAATTATGTCACCGGAAAGCAGGGAGACTATCGGTATAGGGTAAAATACGATATGACATGTGGTCGTCTAAAGGAAGGATACGTGGAACCCAAGACAGAGATGACCACCAAACGCAGCTATTCCGATTATCACCGGAAGGACTAACGATCATAAAGGTGTATTAAATGCTCTGCGCCCGATAGCATTTACTAAAGAATATTTTGCAGCATTAAGGGCGACGACCCGTTACAAGGAATATGGCATTTATTTCCACCTTTATATCTTCATTAATGACCCTCATAATTGGCATTAAAGGAGGGCACGATCCTAGGACCTCCTTCCCTAGACACAGCTATAATAGAGAGCTCAGTTATCACTGTAAAGGATACGAATTCTCTGGCTAACTTACACTACATTTTATACAGAACTTAAATACAATTTTACTTTCTCACTTTTCGATCTCATCATTATTGTGCCCAGAAACCTTCTTCTCGGATTCATCAGCTCTGCTATTTCATCTACATTTTAAGGTTAAGAATTATATATTTCTTCAGTTATTTCTTTATTTCAGGATCAAATTAGTTCACTTGTCTAGAAACCACGAACAAATTCAACTGTACCGTTTTACGGGTAAGCAATAGTATTTAGTTATCAAATGTTTAGTCAACTATCTTAAATAGTGCAATATAACCTTAAAACGCATTTTAGGTTCCATTGTTGATTGAATATTTAGCATTTTCTTTTAGTTGTATGGTTCCTAACTAATATATTTGGAAAATTTTAATATACTTTAATCACGCAATACTAACAGTTCATAAGTTTGAATAATAGCCCATGCTTTTCATGCCTAGATCACTGTTTTGCAGGATATTGTCATTAATTTTTGAGAATTGAGATAGAAAGATATCTCAATATATAATTTTTAAAGTAAATAACTTAAACAACAAATATTTCGAAAACAAGTTATTCTATCTCACCGAATTATTTAACTGATGTACGCGTTTTCCTGACTTGCCATTTTATTTCCTATTTTTCTTGTAATTTTATTCAATAGAACTCGTATCAAGATGCTGCGTTGCGAAGCAAGTTAAGAAATTGAATGTACGCATTTAACCTATTTACATGATTAAGTTGGTTTTCACCTGTTATTGCTATATTTTTTTTTAAAACTTTCGGGTTAAAGCATTTCTAGTAAACAAATTCACTGCACTTTCCAACATCATAGGAAATGTTTATAGTCTGTTTGGCGAAGATTTTTCAATTCTAGAAGTATTTTTTCAAAAAAAAAAGTGCCATTTTTAAAGTTGAAGTGTTTGGCCAAGTTTATGGACCAAGCTTTTGGAAGAAAAAAAAACGCTTTTAAGGAGAAATAGAAGCAGTTTTAGAGAAGCAGAAAAAAATAGTTTCTCTCCAAAAGCACTTTTTTGAAAAATACTTCTGAGAAAAATGCACTTAGAAGCAGTTTTTAAAAGCTCGACCAAACATTAATTGCTGCTCAAAAGTGTTTTTCAAGTTAATTAGCCAAACACAAACTGCTTCTCACCAAAAGTACTTTTGAGAAAAACACTTTAAAATCTCGATATGAAATGACTTCTAAAATCAATTTATTTTGAGAAGTACTTTTCTCAAAAGTGCTTTTCAAAAAAAGTATTTTTAGTGAGAAGCAGTTTCTGTTTGACTACTTAATTTGAAAATACTTTTGAGTAGCAATTAATTTTTTGCCAAGCTTTTAAAAAGTGTTTCTAGGTGTATTTTTTCTCAAAAGTATATTTTAAGAGTACTTTTGGAGATAAACTATTTTTTTCTACTTGTGAAAAACTGCTTCTGTTTCTCCTAAAAACACTTTTTTTTTCTTTCAAAAGCTTGGCAAACATCTTAATTTTAGAAAAAAAAATACTTTTAACAAAAAAAGTACTTTTGCCTCAAAAGTAGTTAGGCCAAAGAGGCTATAAGTTCATACTTCCTGTAAAATAACTCAGAATCCTGATAGAATAATTCAAATGACTAAGTGAACTTAACTATTAAATAATTAGCTATTAACTTCCTTGGAACTTGGGAAAAAATTTAATTTCCTTTAGAAAATTTTCAAACAGGAAGTCGAAACGCATCCAAAACATTCTACTCCTTTTATTGATCTCACAAGTTCGAAGGAGAGTCCTGAATCTGTAATGTGAAGACTAGAAAAAAAATGAGACATAGTTCACTAGAAAGAAATTTAATAAATTTACATTAATTGAACCTTTTCAGAACTGGACCATTTGTAATATGTGCCATTTCTTGATCTAGGACAACCATTTGAAAGACTATTCCACTGAACATTACTTTACTCTGCTATATATAAATGGTAAAGGTGTAAGAACACTGCTCCTAACAATTGTATCAAAAGCATTGTGAATTATATTATCGAGTTGGGCCTATATTGTTGATGAGTAAACACGTGTGCTGAGCTTCTTTAAAAGCAAACCACGTGTACTGTTTTAGGTCTTACAACTTTACCTTTACTACTTCGTTTCTATTTCTCTTTCTCTCGCTGCAATTCTCTCTGTCCTTCTTCGTCCTTGACGGCTTCAAAGTGTCATCTCTCTATGGGATGAGTTTCTTCACTTTCTTCTACATTTATCTTTCTTTTTCGCTCTTTCAGTGCCTGATCGTTGTGTTTTGCTGAGTTGCTTCTCTTTATTCTTCACTCTAGATAAATATTAGTAATTTTTTCTCTTAGTTGTCTGTGGTGGTGTTTTATGGTGTCACTCTTTTTTCTATTGTTTTATTTATTAATTGATATTCTTCTTCTATATCAACCGTAAAAGGTAAGCTTCGGTAATAGCATTTTAGAAAGCTCAAATTTATTGAAAGACAAGAGATGAAATTTTGGAAGGTCAAAGAGGGTCTTTAATAAGATGTCAAGCTAAAGAATTGCAAAACTAGATCATTGGACTTCAAGTGCAAATAATGAAGTTGTTAATTGGGAGGAATGGCTCAAGGATTAAGGATGTGAATTGGCTAGGTGTTACAATTGTTTTGTGGCCCAAATTTAAGTGTATTGGGTCCCAAGAGACATCCTTTGAAAACGATCCTAATCAGTTCATTATTGGATCATTTTGGCACCTATAATGTGTCAAAAGTTGCAGCCCAATAAATCCTACGTGAAATCATATTTTTATAACATAAAAACGACTTACTTGATGTCAAAGAAGGGTACAACAGTCATGCTAGAAGTTGAGTGCAAGTTGGTGCCAAGTTGCTTGCAAATGTTCTTCAAGATTTTCAGGATTTTCAAAGATTCTATCTAAGATTGGTTTCCCACTTTCAAGATCATATCCTAAGGTAGTTGAACTTTTTGTCCAAAGTAGTTAGGACTTTCTTTCTTTTTCCAAGATTACTAAGATTTTCAAGATTGATTTTGGACTTTCAAGATCCTATCCAAAGGTACTTGGACCTTTTGTCCAAAATAGTTAGAACTTTCTTTTTTTTCCAAGATTTTCAAGATTGGTTTTGGACTTTCAAGATCCTATTCTACTGTAGTTGAATTTTTTGTCCAAAGTAGTTAGGACTTTCTTTCTTTGTTTTTTGGTAGAATTTCGTGACTATCTCTCTATATAAAGGGTGTCTTCTTTGTTTGTTAGGGAGAGATTATGATTGACAATATCAACCAAAATAGTGAGATTTTTCTTGCACTCTTGTGTGTGGCTACTCTTGTATTTATTCTTCAACCTTCAAGAATCAACTTAAGGTGGTAAGATTAAAATCCTTTTTGAAATCTTAGATCACTTCTAGGTATTTAAGAAAGGTGATAAATTTAGGCTTATTGTTGTTCTTATTATTCTAAAGGGTCGGGTTTCACCATCTATCTCTTGTTTTTAATTCTCTACCAAAGGCGGTTCTTCGTTAGCTAATTGTTGTTGCTAGGATTCAACTTCAAGAATAGACTTCTTGAATTTAAGAAACTCTTTCTTGAATTCAATCTATCTTTAATTTCTATCTTCTTTTTTGTTTCCCTTTTTTCTTTTAGCTTTCGCATGTTTTTTGATTTTCTTGTTTTTCTTTATAAATTCTTGAATCCCCTATCGTGTTGTTATCAAGTGGTATCAGAGCATAGGCTAATCAATATTTTAATTTTAATAATCTTGTGTAATAATTATGCTAAAAAAGAATGTAGATAATAATATAAATAAACGAAAAGCAATGATGCATTAATTAAAATTTAAAAACTGTCAAACAAGTATGACTCGATGTATTGAGTAACTATTTCAATATAAAACACTGAAAATGTCTTAAATGACCAAACAATTTAATAAGATATCATGCTAGTTCCGCCAAGGCTACCCAGGTGCTCGGCGAGCCCGGAATGATGCAACAGTCCAGTTTCCAAGAACAGCTCCATCTCCCACTGTCTGTATAGTGAGGTCTTCCTCCTCCTCCAAGATTGCATTGCAGTCCGTATCTTCTTTGTCAAGAAACAGATTCCTCGTGCCGACCAAAACACCTCATCTTCCTCGGATCCCAAAATCACATCGATTTGGCAGAATGTCTGGTGCAGTGGTGGTACGGGTTGTTCCAGTGGATAGTAGAAGTCACGCCATGGTGGTATCCAATCATTATATTCTTGCACTGTGTATTCATATCTGAGACCAAAGGTTGTGCCATGGTATTTTCTTCGTATCGGTTCTATGATCCCTTGAAGCTTAGGACCAAGACCCTTGCCTGGTTCGTACCCGAACCAAAGCAGCATGCTTTGCACCTTATTACTCTACCATTGCCCTTTCTCGACTGTGTTGTCACGTCGCAAACCTGAAGAGGCGTGGCCGGCACCCGGTGGCATACTCTTCCTGATCATACCACTTTGTAACTGTTAACTCTGGATGGGTAACCCTCAACTTAGGCCGATGAGGTCATATTCTGAATAATCTGAAAATAACGTCTACAACCAGCAATACCAAACTAAACATCTACATAGGGCTTGTAAAGCCACAATACTGATATATAAAATATACAGGACTCAACTACAAGCCTCTGCGGATAACTGAATTGTATCATGGTCGGGACAGGGCCTCGACCTACCCATAAAACCTGTATATGTAAAATAGACTCCAAAGTATAGACCTTGAAACTTCGAGGAAATGGAGCTTACCAACCAAGCTGATATTTGACTTTGTCTACTAGGAAGATCTATCCAGCTTTCTATCAGGACCTGCATGCATGAAATGCAGTGTCCCCAGCAAAAGGGACATAAGTACGAAACAATATGCCGAGTATGTAAGGCAATAGAATAACTGAAAGCTGAAACTGAACTGATAATATAACAACTGAAAGTACCTGGGAGTCAAACATAATCTGAAGATATGCTTACCTGCTGATACTAACTCATCTCTCTCTTAATATAATAAATAAAATAGCTGTCCGGCCCTATAAGGCTAGGTATGTATAACTGCTCTGCCGTGGTAGGCTCATACTAGGCTCTGTATCTCGGCCATTCTAGGCTAGCTCATATGCGCTCGGGCACAGTAGGCTCGGTATATAACTTACCATTTGATCTATATATATATACATACACCCTCTGCTCTCTTGACTGGTAGAAAACAATACTTAGCTGAATATAAAGTCCCGATAATGGAGAATACTGTAACTTATGAGACTAGGATAATATACATAAATTAAGGAGTATGAACTTCTCTTTATGTCTCGTTATCAAACGCATGTTGTTACAAGATCATGCCAAAATGAAGAAAATGTTTAGCCTTAACATACATTATCAAAATCTTTCCACTCACCACGTTGAACTCGCCTCTTCGCACCTTAATCTACAATAACGATAACAATACTATCATTAGTTATGAAAGGTACAACTATCGGACAACGAACGACAAACTTATTTTGTATTCATACGGGCAGCATCTCCCCTATAATCCTTACTTCCTCCAAATTCAAGCTAACACCAACAACACAAGAACACAACAATAACAACATATATATTATTTTCCAACATTATATACACCACAAAATACAAAAAAAAGCCCAACACACTCAAATCTCTTCATACACAAAACAACCACCGTAGTAGTGTCAAACAGCCCCGAAAATATTATGATGAACGACCAGCCCACCACCTTGCATTTATGTGGTGTTTGTCCACACCCTTTATCCTCCAAAGCTCCATAAAACAGTAGCAAAACACGAAATTCAACAGCAATACGAACGAGCCCTTCTTTCCTTATTCTTGTGGGTTTTAGGATTCTTAAATTCTTTTTTTTTCTTCATAGTCAATTCCTATTCTTCCTACATTTGGTCCTTCACTTTCTTTTTCCTTTTGTAACTCCACATTCTTATCACTAAGGTTGTGACTAGTAAGGTTTATTGATAAATCTAAAGATTAACGATCAAGAGTTGCTTTGAGTGAAAGAGGAAAGAGATGTGAGAGCATTATAGGGAAAAAGTCAAATTTGAGAGATACATATTTCCTTTAATCTATGTAAAGATATCTCAAACAGGTAGTTACAGTGGAAGGAGGAGAGTTATGGCTCAACAACTTGAAAAGTCGAACTTACAGTATGGCGAATGGAAGGAAGACAATGGTAAAGTTATTTTTCAAACAAGAGCTAAAGTGATGTCTGCAATTTATGCCCTTAGAATTGACAAAGTATTTGGCCATAACTTAATAGGGATATATATGGTTGATAAATTGAACTTGCCTTGTGTTGAACATATTGAACCCTACATATTGAAAGGAGTAAAGGTAGATAAAAAAAGTATTATCGCATTTCTCTATTGGAAGGTATGAGGATGTGATTTGGTGTGATGTCATTCCCATGAATAGTTTTCATATCTTGGTTGGAAGGCCATGGTATGTCTATAGAAGTGCTTCATATAGTATGAAATAAAATAGATACTCTTTTGAGGTTAATGGGAAGAAACTCATTCTTGGGCCTTTGACTCGTTCACAAATTTGTGAAGATGAAAAGATTATTAAAGAGAATATGAAAAAATATGAGAGAGAAAAAAATGAGAGGAGTAAAGGAATACATGTTGACATTCCAAAAGAGGAAAAAGAAGAGGTTGTCTTGAGTGAAAAGAGTGGGATGCCAAGTGAGGTAAAGAGCGATCTTGAAAAAAAAAGAAAAGAGAGAAGGCAATGAGATAACAAAAGTCTGTGAGGTAGAGAGAGAAAAACAAGAGGGTTTGAGTGAAGGAAAAAAACTTTAGTGAGAGGAATGAGGCTAAGGGTGAGGAGAAAGTTAGTTTTGTGAAAAAAGCCAAAGAGAGTGTAAGCAAGAAAAAATTTTCTTTACTTCCTAACCCATTAACTCTTTCTTGTATTAGTTCTTGTGATTTTGTACAGCCACGTATTGAAATATCTTTTGAAAGGGGAGGTGAGGTGCAAGAGATGGTGGCAAAGGATCCAATTGCATTCCAATATGAATTTGGCGAAATTTATTCTTGTTGGATGGTGGAAGATAAAATCTTGGTTAATTTCTTTGTTGTTGAACCTTTTGACTATTTTGATCCATATTTACAGTTTTATGACATGGAGTTCCCTAAAGACATTGCTAAGTTAGATCCATTGCATAAAAAGATACAAGGTGATTATGTTCTATTGATAAATAAGTCCAAGTATGGTATGTATAATTGGTTTATTTGATTTCTTGGGCTTTCTAGAACACCTAAGGTATTTTTGGAGGTAATAAACTATACTCTTATTTCTTATGTTGGTGAATTTATAATTTTTGTGGATGATGATATTTCGATGCATATCAAGTCATTAACTGTAATATCTAAGTTCAAGTACAAGAGTAATTTACTGTCTTCTGAAATTCAGTATGACATAGATGATTATGCATTCCAACTTGGTGCAAAGAGACATGAAATTTATGAGAAGAGGCTTGCGAATGAGTTAAATATTTCTTCTTCTCTTATTCAAGTGTCTAATGAGTTTTCATGTGATAAATTGCTAGAATATGATTTTTGTTTTGTGATAGGGAGTCATTCTTCAAGTCATGTTCATTGTGAGCTTGTAAGAGTGTTTGCTACTAGTAAAGAGGATATGCATGATTGTTGTGACGCTTGTGATCAAATACTCTTTCATGTAGAGAAATCCACGACATTTGTAATTGTAGATAGTTGGCTATATTAAAAAAGTGTATTCTTTGATACATTGTGGAAGAGATACTTATATTAAATGGATGTGTGGTCAATCTTTCATAGTTTCTTTGTCATATATGCCTATGGACTACCTTACCAACAAGATTGAATTGCAGATTCCATTGCATAGTGCATCTAAGAGAGGTTTTTATTGTATTAATCTTGGTAGTTTTATTAGGATGATGATGTCCATGTACTTTATAAGGGAGTATTTACACCTATTAGGATTAGTTGGGTTAAATAGGCACATGGTCACAATCTTATTTTATTCCTACTATTTTTTCTAATTAGTGGATGTCATTTACTAGTGCGTGTTTTCTTTTTCTTGCAAGGTCGAAATTCGAGGACGAATTTTCTTCAAGAAGAGGGGAATGATAGCATCCTAGGAAGCTCAAATCTATTCAAAGGCAAGGATGAAGTTTTGGAATCTCAAAGAAGCCTTTAACAAGATGTCAAGCTAAAGAGTTGCAAAACAAAGTCATTGGACTTCAAGTGCAAATAATGAAGTTGTTAATTTCTAGAAGAAGGGCTCAAGGATTAAGGATGTGAATTGGATAGGTGTTACAATTATTTTATGGCCAAAATTTATGTCTAAGAAGAGGATTATTGGATCCCAAGAGACATCCTTTGAAGAAGATCCTAATCAGTCCGCTTTTAGACCATTTTAGCACCTAAAAAGTGTCCAAACTTGCAGCTCAATAAGTCCTACATGAAATCATATTTTTATAACATAAAAAGGACTTACTTGATATCAAAGAAGGGTACAATAGTCGTGCTAGAAGTTGAGTGCAAGTTGGTGCAAAGTTGCTTGCAAATGTCCTTCAAGATTTTCAAGATTTCCAAGATTCTATCCAAGATTTGTTTTGGGACTTTCAAGATCCTATCTTAAGGTAGTTGGAATTTTTTTCCAAACTAGTTAGGACTTTCTTTCTTTTTCGAGATTTCTAGATTTCCAAGATTAGTTTTGGACTTTCAAGATCCTATCCTAAGGTACTTGGACTTTTTGTCCGAAGTAGTTAAGACTTTCATTCTTTTCCGAGATATCCAAGATTGGTTTTGGACTTTCAAGATCCTATCCTATGGCAGTTGGACTTTTTGTCCAAAGGATTTAGGACTTTCTTTCTTTGTTTTTTGGTAGAATTTCATGAATCTCTCTCTATATAAAGGGTGTCTTCTTTGTTTTTAGGGAGAGATTGTGATTGGCAATATCAACAAAAATAGTGAGATTTTTCTTGCAATCTTGTGTGTGGCTACTCTTGGATTTATTCTTCAACCTTCAAGAATCAAATTAAGGTGGTAAGATTAAACCCTTTTCGAAATCTTAGATCACTTCTAGGTATTCAAGAAAGGTGATAAGTTTAGGCTTATTGTTGTTCTTATTATTCTAAAGGATCGGGTTTCACAATCTATCTCTTGTTTTTAATTCTCTACCAAAGCCGATCAGTTCTTCGTTAGCTAATTGTTGTTGCTAGGATTCAACTTCAAGAATAGACTTCTTGAATTCAAGAAACTCTTTCTTGAATTCAATTTATCTTTATTTTCTATCTTCTTTTTTTGTTTTTCTATTTTCTTTTAGCTTCCGCATGTTTCTTGATTTCTTTTTTTTCTTTAGTAATTCTTGAATCCCCTGTCGTGTTGTTATCATTGGGGTTCCTTTCTTCCAATTTGCACAACAAAATCAATGCATGTGTCTGTTTTGGTTGGACCAAACTCTATTGTGAAAATTGCCGACTTCCCAGTTAAATTACATGAAAGTAGTAGAAACGAAGAAAGTTATACTTCACTTGGAGAAAAGTGTTAAACCTCTGGTCTTAAAATTGTGTTCTCAAAATGCAAATAAAGAAGTTAATTTCTGCAGTTGATTTTGTGTTCTGCTGACTTGAGTTGACATATGTGCTTGGTCGTTAGTGCTATTATTGTTGTAATGCACGTAGGGATGGTAAATGAGCAGGTTGGGTTGAATTAGGGTGGGTCAAGATGGATTGAGTCATTAGATGGGTCATTTTCCAACCCAGTTCAAAGTGTACTTTGGGCTAAGATGTGCTGGGTCAAGATAGGCTAAAATAATGGGTCATAGCTAAACCTGCCTAACTTGACACATGTTTTAGAACCATGCTCTATCTTGCATAAACAAAGCCTTTTATCTTTTATACACCTATGTATGTTCTCTACTTTATTAGCTTCCTCATAATTTATTCATTCCATGCACGGCAATGAATTGCTATATATCTAATTTTAAATTTTTAGCTTAGAAACACATATGGATTAATCTTATATCAACTATTTATGAGCTTTTATAACTTTCTAAAACTAAATAATTATTTAAAAGTCTAAAAGAAAGAAGAAGAAAAAGAAAAGAAAATAGTGGTTGAAAAAAAAAAGACAATGTTTTAGAAAATCTTTTGAAGAAAATTTTTGTGCAAGATAAAGGTTTGGCTAGTTGAATTTTTTTTCCTGATGTTGGTTTTGTTCCATAGATAATTCATTTAGAAAAGAGCCTTCCGGCCGCACGAAATTTTCAGAAAACTTTGCCGATTTCTTTTAGAGAAAAACAACCCAGACAATTTTCTGTACAAACTTTGATTTATATATATTCATGTAATTAATATTTTTTATTTACAATGTAACACAAGAAGTCCTACTCCCTCCTTTCCAAAAAACAATATTATTAGTATTTTGAGAATCAAAATATATTTTTAAATAACAAATTAGTATTTGAAATTCGCAAGTTGAAAAATATCTTTTATGTTATTTCTAAATAAGTAAATTTCATCACAACTCACTTACAAAATTATTCATATTTACATTAAAACTTAAAAACCTTGATTCTCATTTTTAAACTTAGATATATGACTAATGATGGGGCAACTAAGTAAATTTTTAGAAAAGCCTTCAGTTGAGCTGAGATCCTTTTGTTTTGGGTAAGCTTCATGGGTTGTATTTGGGCTACTTTATGAGTCAGAATGGGCTATAAAAACTGATGGGCTAACTTGGGCGCAGCCCAAATTGACCTATGAGCTAAAATGTTTGCAGCCCAACCCATTTATCTCTGGGTGGGTTGGACGGGCTGGATGGGTTTGAGCTCAAATTGCCATCCCTAAGTGCATGTCTGTCTTTTTTATAGTTAAGTGCTAAGGATTAGAAAAAAGATGCGCTAAGAAGCAACAACTAAGGCTCACTTATGTCTCCTAATTGTAGGGTGTATCCACCTTGTTTTTGAATTTTTCGCTACTGAAAAAGAAAAATCTTTATGTGACGACCCGATAGGTGGTTTTGAGTTCCAATCCTTATTTTCGTGTTTCGAGACCTCTATTAGCTCCATTTAGTGTTTCTCAATTTGAGTGCGCAGTCTGTGTCTTCAAAAGATTTATGTGATAATTTAAAGAAAATATGATTTTTGACTTTAAAAATAACTTGTGTTGACTACGGTCAACATTTTATGTAAACGATTTCGGATCGGTATTTTGACGTCCCCGATGGATCCATATCGTGATTCTAGACTTTGACATATTGTCAGTAGTTAAATTTGGAAGTCCCTAACTTGATTTGACTTGATTTGTCGAAAACTAGTAACTTGCAGGTTTAAAGGTTTTTTAGGTTTAATCGTAGGTTGACTTTATGGCTACCGAGTTCGAATTTCGAGTTCCAGAACTTGGTATAGATTTATTTTGCTATTTGAAACTTGTCTGCAAGATTTGGTACAAAACGGAGTTGATTTGATGGGTTCGGACGCTCAGTTGTGAATTTGGAAGTTCTTGAGTTTCTTCAAAAATTTCATACATTTTGATGTCCTATTCATAGTTTTAGGTGTTAGTTTGGCGTTTATTTCGTGCAAGCGAGTTCGTATGATATTGTTACACTTGTGTGCGTGTCTGGTTTGGAGCCGAGGGGCTCGGGTGAGTTTCGGATAGGACTTAGAAAAATGCTGGTTTCAACTATTTGCTTATATTTGGTGTCTTTTGCTTCGCGATCGCGAAGGGGAAATGGGGATGGGGTATCACGACCCGAAATCCCAACCTCGAGATCATGATGGCGCCTAACATCTACTTGCTAGGCAAGCCGACTTGAATAGAAAATTAACCGATTTTAATAATTTATGACAAGATATTAACAATCAAAATGATATAATTCTGAAGTATGGTATAATAATACTGAACAGCGAGTCTAAACATAACCCAGAAACTGATGTCACGAGTACATGAACATCTAGAGTGCTATAAACACGGCCTGAATAAAATACACTATTTTGAAACTTAGAAAAACAATAAAGATAGGAGGGAAGGGGACTTCTGGGCTGCAAACAATATGCAGTTGTACCTCAAGTCTCTGTCAACAACTGGATCCGAGCAAAGCTACTAAATGCCGCTAGGACCAACTCTGGTATCTGCAAAAGAAGGGTAGAGTGCAGTATGAGCACAACCGACCCCATGTACTCTGTAAGTGTCGAACCTAACCTCTACAAAGTAGTGATGAGGCTAAAGCGGGCCACTAACAATAACTTGTACGCAGTAATAATAATAATAACAGGGAAAGGAAACATGAAAAGAAAGTAAAGCGGTTAATTTTTGAAAATGAATTCAAACCTCGCTATAAGAAAATCCATATTAACAAGTATCGTAATCTCATGTAAAAGTGTTGAAATCAACAAAACAACAACAACAAGTACAACACACTCAATCCGTTGCGGCACACAACCCGATCCCACCGTATCATCATTTATCAGTATCAAGTATCCTCCCTTATTCGACCGTTTCAATTCATCAACCTTTTAATTTTCGTTGCGGCGTGCAACCCGGTCTCCAATCAATTTCAGATAACAAAAATAATCCAACAAACTCAATTTACAAGAATTTCTACACCTACTGCAAGGGTGCAAGATAATAAAGGACCATGTAAATTCAAAGGATGCAAAAATTATCACAAAACAATAGAATAAGTAAAGCATGTGGCGATTAAAGTGTGCAAATAAAACAGCTAAGGCAAGTAGCAAATAAGCACGGAGTCATGGAATGGATGAACAATTCAATACAAGAATAATTAAATGACAAATTACAAATTACGGTATAGAAAGCAATTAAAACATGTAACAATTAAGGCATGGAATAAGATAAATCATAAAATAATGAGAAATATGGTAACAACATATATACACTCGTCATCTCGCATATACGTTGTTTTTCCACATAATCCACTTAACACATAATTCAAATTTCCTATTTCCCTCAAGTCAAGGTTAGATCCAACACTTACCTCACTCCGCAATCAAATCAAAGCTCTACCGGGGCCTTTCCTCTAAAATTTGCCTCTAAACCAATTGAATCTAACCAAATATAGTTCAAACAATTCAAAATAAGCTTTAGAAACTACCCACGAGTGAAAAGGATGCAATCTTTAATGATTTTGAAAAAACTCGACAAAAGTTTATCCCGGAACCGCTAGGTCAAAACTCGAGATTTGGGCCAAAACCCAGTAGACATTCACCCCCGAGCCCGATTATGTGATTAGTTTCGAAATTCGACCTCAATTTGAGGTCTAAATCTCAATTTCTTAAATCTCTCATTTCTACCTAAATCGCTAATTTCTACCATGAAGAAGCATAGATTAAAGGTTAGAAATCAATGAGTATTTATGAAAATGGAAGAAAACAAGTTAAAATCTACTAACTTATGAAGTTAGGATGAAATTTCTCTCCAAAATCGCCTCTAGGCCGAGCTCAAACTTTGAAATGGTGAAAAATGGGTTAAATCCCGATTTTTAGAAGTTTTAAAGATTGGGCGTCACCTGGCGCGATCACGAAGCACCAGCGGCCAAAGGCCTTCGCGTTCGCGAACCACTCTTTGCGTACCCGAAGGCTTATCCCCACCTGCCTTCGCGTTCGCGGTCCAGATGTCACATTCGCGAAGAGTAACAGCTAAGCTCCTTTCCTAGGCACAATAACTATACGCGTTTGCGAGAGGCTGGTCGCATTCGCGAAGGGTAAACCCTCAGTGCTTCGCATTCACGACCAAGCCATTGCGTTTGCAATGAAGAAGTTCCACCCCTGTCTCAGTTTCCACTTCACGATCGCGAGAGTACCTTCGCGACCGCGAAGCACAAAATGACAGACTCTAGCAACAGCAAAACCATCAGGTAATTAAGTCCAAAAATCAATCTGTAGCCTATTTGAGACTCACTTGAGCCCCTCGGGCTCTAAACCAAACATGCACACAAGTGAAATAACATCATACGAACTCGATCGCGCGATCAAAATACCAAAATAACACGTAGAACCACTAATCGGACATCAAAATGTATAAAAGTTTCAATGAAACTTAAGAACTTTCAAATTCACAACCGAGCATCTGAATCATGTCAAATCAACTCAGTTTTGAACTAAAGTTTGCACACAAGTTAATAATAGTAAAATAAACCTATACCATGTTCCGGAACCGAAATCCAAATCCAGTAGCTATAAAGTCAACCTACGGTCAAACTTCAGAATTCTTTACACCTTCAAATTACTAATTTTCAACAAATCACGTTAAATCAAGTTAGGGACGTTAAATCTGTAGCCTATTCGAGACTCACTCGAGCTCCTCGGGCTCCAAACCAAACATGCACACAAGTGAAATAATATCATACAAACTCGATCGCGCTATCAAAATACCAAAATAACACATAGAACCACAAATCGGACATCAAAATGTATGAAAATTTTAGTGAAACTTAAGAACTTTCAAATTCACAACTGAGCATCTGAATCATGTTAAATCAACCGTTTTGAACCAAGTCCCGAAACCGAAACCGTTTTGCACACAAGTCAATAATAGTAAAATAAACCTATACCAAGTCCCGAAACCGAAATCCGAACCCGGTAGCTATAAAGTCAACCTACGGTCAAACTTTGAAATTCTTTAAACCTTCAAATTACTAATTTTCAACAAATCATGTTAAATTAAGTTAGGGACTTTCCAATTCAATTCTGGGCACACGTCCAAGTCCAAATCACGATACGGACCCACCGGAACCGTCAAAATACTAATCCGGGTCCGTTTACACAAAATACTGACCGTAGTCAACTCAAATCATTTTCAAAGCAAAAATTCACATTTTCTTCCATTTTTCACACAATGACTTTCCGTAACAAGACACGGACTGTGCACGCAAATTGAAGTATGCTAAAAGGAGCTAATCGAGGTCTCGAAATGAGGAAATAAAGGCTAAATCTCAAAATGACCTATCGGGTCATAACATTCTCCACCTCTAAAACAAATATTCGTCCTCGAACGGGCGTAGAAAGATACATGGACTGGTGAAAAGGTGTGGGTATCTACTTCGCATGTCGGACTCGGACACCCACGTGTATTCCTCGATCGGCTGACCTCTCCACTTCACTATAACAGAAGGATAACTCTTGGACCTCAACTTTCGGACCTGCCATGCTAGAATGGCCACCGGCTCCTCCTCGTAAGCCAAATAATTGTCCAATTAGACAGAGCTGAAATCTAACACATGGGGCGGATCACCATGATACTTCCGGAGATGGAGACGTGGAACACTGGGTGAACTGCTGATAAGCTAGGTGGCGGTGCAAGCTTGTACGCCACCTCACCAACCCTCTCAAGAATCTCAAAGGGTCCGATATACCGATGGATCAACTTCCCCTTCTTTCCGAACCTCATCACACCCTTCATGGGTGAAACCCGGAGCAAAACCCTCTCTCCAACCATTAATGCAACATCACGAACTCTACGAACGACATAACTCTTCTGCCTAGACTGAGCCATGCAAATTCGATCTTGAATCATCTTGACCTTTTCCAAGGCATCCTGAACCAAATCGGTACCCAACAACTGAGCCTCTCCCAGTTCAAACCAACCAACTGGCGAACGGCACCGCCTCCCATATAACACCTCATGGGGAGCCATCCAAATACTCGATTGGCAGCTGTTGTTGTAGGCAAACTCCGCAAGCGGCAAGAACTAATCCCAAAAACCCCTAAAATCCATAACCAGGCACAAAACATGTCCTCCAATATCTAAATGGTGCGTTCCGACCGCCCGTTCGTCTGGGGTGAAATGTTGTACTCAATTCAACCTGTGTGCATAACTCATGCTGTACGGCCCTCCAGAAGTGCAATATGAACTACGTACCCCAATCAGAAATGATGGACATCGGCACACCGTAAAGACGAAGGATCTCGCAGATATAGATCTCAGCCAACCGATCTAAAGAATAGGTAACTGCTACTGGAATTAAATGTGCCGACTTGGTCAACCTGTCCATAATGACCCATAGCGCGTCAAATTTCTTCGAAGTCCATGGTAGTACGCTCCCACTTTCCCTCGGGAATCTCAAGCTTCTGAAGCAAAAGCGACAGGCCTTTGATGCTCGTACTTTACTTGCTGACAATTCAAACACCAAGCCACATATGCAACTATATTCGTGTTCATTATTCTCCACCAATAATGTTGCCTCAAATCCTGATACGTCTTGGCGGCACCCGGATGAATAGAATACCACGAACTGTGGGCCTCTTCAAGAATCAACTAACGAAGCCCATCCACATTGGGCACACAAATCTGACCCTGCATCCACAACACCGCATCATCTCCAATAGTAACCTGCTCCAAAACATCTAACTTTACTAACTGATTGGCCAAAGGTTGAACATTTGATGCTACCGGTCTCTCCCCAACTGAATATATGCAAGGCTACCCATACTCATAATCTTTTTACTCAAGGCATTGTCCACCACATTGGCCTTCCCAGGATGATACAAAATAGTGATATCATAGTCTTTCAACAGCTCCAGTCACCTCCGTTGCCTCAAGTTGAGATCCTTTTGCTCGAACAAATACTGTAGACTCCGATGATCCGTGAATACCTCCAAATCTTCAGTGCATGAACAATGGATGCCAACTCTAAGTCATGAACAGGATAATTCTTCTCATGAACCTTCAACTGCCTCGATGCATATGCAATCACTCTGCCATCCTGCATTAACACTGCACCGAGCCCAATACGCAATGCATTACAATACACCGTGTAGGATCCTGAACCTATGGGCAACACCAACACTGGCATTGTATTCAAAGCAGTCTTGAGCTTCAAAAAGCTCAACTCACACTCATCGGACTAGCTGAATGGAGCACCCTTCTGGGCCAATCTAGTCAATACGTCTGCTATGGATGAAAATCCCTCAACAAACAGGCGATAATAACCCGCCAAACCCAGGAAACATCGAATCTCTATAGCTGATGTAAGTCTAGGACAGTTCTGAACCGCCTCAATCTTGTTAGGATCTATTTTTATGCCCTCGACCGATACAACATACCCCAAAAAGGCGACAGAGTCCAACTAGAACTCACACTTTGAAAACTTAGCATATAACTGACTATCTATTATAGTCGGAAGTACAATCCAAAGATGCTGCTCATGCTCCTATCAACGGCGGGAGTAAATACAAATATCATCAATGAATACGATCACAAAAGAGTTCAAATAGGGCTTAAATACCCAGTTCATCAAATCCATGAACATTGTTGGAGCATTTGTCAACCCAAATGACATCACTAGGAACTCATAATGCCCATACCGAGTCCGAAAAGCTGTCTTAGGGACATCTGATACCGTAATCTTCACTGATGGTAGCCAGACTTCAAATCGATCTTCAAAAACACTTTGGCACCCTGAAGCTAATCAAATAAGTCGTCAATCCTTAGCAACAGATACTTGTTGTTGATAGTGACTTTGTTCAACTGCCGATAGCCTATGAACATTCTCATCGAACCATCATTCTTCTTCACGAACACCACGGGCATACCGCAAGATGAAACACTAGGACTAATGAATCCCTTATCAAGTAAATCTTGCAACTGCTCATTTAGTTCCTTCAACCCAGGCGGGGCCATACGGTATAGTGGAATAAAAATGGGTTGCCCGGAGACAAGTTAATACAGAAGCCAATATCTCTATCGGGTGGCATCCCTGGAAGATCTACAGGAAACACCTCTGGAAACTCACGCACAAGATGCACAACAGGTACAAATCCATGGAAGGAACCTCCGCACTAGAATCGTAAATATAAGCCAAGTAAGCTGGACATCCTTCTCGACCATAGCCCGAGCCTTCACATAAGAAATAATCCTGCTGGTAGAATGACCTGGAGTCCTTCTCCACTCTAATCGAGGTAACCGTGGTATGGCTAAGGTCACCGTCTTGGCGTGACAGTCCAATATAGCATGATAAGATGACAGCCAATCCATGCCCAAAATGACATTAAAGTCTACCATATCAAGAAGTAGGAGATATACACTAGTCTCAAAACCCCCAATAGTTATAACACACAAGTGATAAACGCGGTCTACAATAATAGAATCTCCCACAGGCGTGGACACATACACAGAAGCACTCAAAGCATCATGAGGCATAACCATATATGAACCAAAATAGGATGACACACAGGAATAAGCAGAGCTCTGATCAAATATAACTAAAGCATCTTTATGGAAAACTGGAACAATAACTGTGATAACGGCATGAGATGACTCAGCCTTCGGTCTATTTGGGAATGCATAAAAATCAAGCTGGGCCCCACTACCCTGACCTCCGCCTCTCGGACGGCCTCTAACTGGCTGGCCTCCACCTTTAACACCCTGACCTTCACCTCTAATGGCTAGACCTCCACCTCTAGCTAGTTGAGCAGGTGGTGAAACAACCAGTGCCGAAACCATGGCACGAGAACTCTAGTGTGGTATGCTAATCAACAATCTAGGACAGTACCTCCTAATGTGACCTGTAACCCCACACTCAAAACACCCTCCCGGCTGATGTGGCTGCTGAAGTTGAGAATGGCCCTAACGAGCCTGATAATCATTATGGTAGCTCTAGATCAGAGGCACACTAATAAGAGTTGATGGTGCACTATAGGCTAGCTACCTAGGATGAGATACATAAGGACTACAACTACCCGAAGCACCGTGGGAAGCCTGATGTGCTGACTGAAATGGCCTAGGAGGATGGCCTCTACCAAAAGTAACCCCTTCCTCCAAATGAGGCACCACTGAAACCATCGGAATGACGAGGTCTCTTATTAGAAATCGGCCCCCTCTCTTGATTGCAAACCATCTCGATCCGTCTAGCAATATCTACGACCCTCTAAAAAGAAATGGCATCTCCAATCTCCTTGGCCATCTGTAGCCTGTCAATGAATCTCTTCACTCACTCCCTCTCAGTAGGGAGCAAGACAATGGCATGGCGAGCTAGGTTCACAAATCGAGTCTCATACTAGGTGACGGTCATGCCAACCTGCTGAAGGTGCTCAAAATGCCTACGATACTCCCCTCTCAGAGTGAAAGGAATGAACTTCTCTAGAAATAGCTGTGAAAACTGATCCCAGGTAAGTGAAGGCGAACCAGCTGGTCTAGTCAACACATAATCTCTCCACCATCTCTTGGCAGAAACGGTCATCTGGAACACTACAAAGTCGACCCCGTTGGTCTCAACGATACCTATGTTGTGGAACACCTTGTGGAAACGGTCCAAGTAATCATGTGGGTCCTCAGAAGTTGCACCGAGTCAACACATAATCTCTTTCCATCTCTTGGCAGAACCGGTCATCTGGAACACCGCAAAGTCGACCCTATTGGTCTCGACAATACCCATGTTGTGCAACACCTCATGGAAACGGTCTAAGTAATCATGTGGGTCCTCAGAAGGTGCACCAATAAAATGAACAGGAAAGAGCTTAATAAACTTATCCAGCCTCATCAAGGCTTGACAAAACATAGCTGGCCTATCCCCTGCCTGCGCCTCAACAACCGACTGAATTACCCCAACTGGATGGGCTGTTGGAGTCTGATATAGGGGAGCTATCTACTCCGGAGTGTGAGTAGCGGGAGTCTCTGCTCCTCCTTCAGCCTGAGAGACGGCTAGTGCCATCGAAAATGCACTGGTCTGGGCCAAACTCTCCATAAGGCCCACCAAGAAGACTAAAGCATCCTGAAGCACTGGAGTGGCTATGAATCCCCCCGGGACCTGAGTTGGTCCGACGAGCACGGTCTGAGCTGGGATCTTCTCCTCATGATCAATCTGAGGCTCCACTGCGGGTGCTACTGCTTAAGCTCTAGGCTGAGCTCTGCCTCTGCCTCGACCTCTGGCTCGACCTCAGCATCGGCCTTTGCCCCTGGTAGTAGCTGCAACAGGGGGCTCCGGCTCCTGCCCGATTGTAGATGATGTGCGTGTTCTCACAATCTATGAGAGAACAAGAATGGAATGATTCAAACATCAATGATAGAAGCAAATTACATGATAAGGAAAGAAGGAAGTGAAATTTTTTCCTAAAACTCCATAACCTCTAGAAGATAAATACAGACGTCTCCTTGCCGTTCCTCCAGACTCTACTATGTTTGCTCATGACTCGTGAGACCTAGGCAACCTAGTGCTCTCATACCAACTTGTCATGACCCAAAATCCCAACCTTGGGGTCATGATTACGCCTAACATCTACTTGCTAGACAAGCTGACATAAATAGAAAATTAACTGATTTTAACAATTTATAAAAAGATATTAACAATGAAAACGACATAAGTCTGAAGTACGGTATAATAATACTGAACAACGAGTCTAAACATAACTTAGAAACTGATGTCATGAGTACATAAACATCTAGAGGCTAAAAACATGGCCTGAATAAAATACACTATTTTGAAACTCAGAAAAACAGTAAAGATAGGAGGGAAGGGGACTTCAGGGATGAACACTATGCAGCTGTACCTCAAGTCTCCGTCAACAACTGGATCCGAGCAAAACTACTAAATGCCGCTAGGACCAACTCTGGTATCTACACAAGAAGGGTAGACTGTAGTATGAGTACAATCAACCCCATGTACTCTGTAAGTGCCGAGCCTAACCTCGACGAAGTAGTGACGAGGCTAAAGCAGGCCACATACAATAACTTGTATGCAGTAATAATAATAATAATAATAATAATAGTAACAGGGAAAGGAAACATGAAATGAAAGTAAAGGGGTTAATTTATGCAAATGAATTCGAACCTCGCTATAAGAAAACCCATATTAACAAGTATCTTAAATCTCATACAAAAGTGCTGAAACCAACACAACAACAACAATAAGTACAACACACTCAATCCGTTGCGGCGCGCAAAACAATCCCACCATATCATTATTTATCAGTATCAAGTATCCTCCCTTATTCCACCGTTTCAATTCATCATCTTTCAATTCCCTTTGCTGCGTACAACCCGATCCCCACTCAATTTCAGATAACAAAAACAATCCAACAAACTCATTTTACAATAATTTATACACCTAGAGTAAGGGTGCAAAGTAATAAAGGACCATGTAAAATCAAAGGATGCAACAATTATTACAAAACAATAGAACAAGTAAAGCATATGGCAATTAATGTGTACAAGTAAAATAGTTAAGGCAAGTAGCAAATAAGCACGGAGTCATGGAATGGACGAACAGTTCAATACAAGAATAATTAAATGACAAATTATAAATTACGGTATAGAAAGTAATTAAAGCATGTAACAATTATGGCATGGAATACGATAAGTCATGAAATAACGAGTATACGCTATTTTCTCACATAATCCACATAACACATAATTCAAATTTCCTAATTCCCTCATGTTAAGGTTAGATCCAAGACTTACCTCACTCCACAATTAAATCAAAGCTCAATCGCGGTCTTTCCGCTAAAATTCGCCTCAAAACCAATCGAATCTAACCAAATATAGTTCAAACAATTCAAAATAAGCTTCAAAAACTATCCACGAGTGAAAAGGATTCAATCTTTAATATTTTGGAAAAAGTCAAAAAAAGTCAACCCCGAGCCCGCTTGGTCAAAACTCGAGATTCGGACCAAAACCTAATTACCCATTCACCCCCGAGCCCGATTATATGATTAGTTTAAAAATCCGACCTCAATTTGAGGTCTAAATCTGAATCATGTCAAATCAACTCCTTTTTTAACCAAATTTTGTACACAAGTCAATAATAGTAAAATGAACCTATACCAAGTCCCGAAATTGAAATCTGAACCCGGTAGCTATAAAGTCAAATTACGGTAAAAATTCAGAATTCTTTAAACCTTCAAATTACTAGTTTTCAACAAATCACACTAAATCAAGTTAAGGACTTCCAAATTTAATTCCTAGCATACGCTCAAATTCCAAATCACAATACGGACCCGCGGGGACCGTCAAAACACTGATCCTGGTCCGTTTACACAAAATATTGACCGTAGTCAACTCAAATTATTTTAAAGGCAAAAATTCTCACTTTCTTCCATTTTTCACATAAAGACTTTACAGAACAAGACACGGACTGCGCACACAAATCGAGAAATGCTAAATGGAGCTAATCGAGGTCTCAGAGTATGGAAATAAAGGCTAAAGCCCAAAATTACCTATCGATGAGGGATTTCTTCATCGCGAACACGAGGAGGAATAATCGGGCTCGGGGGTGAATGGGTAGTTGGATTTTGGTCCGAATCTCGAATTTTGACCAAACAGGCCTGGGATTGACGACTGTTGACTTTTTCCAAACTCATTAAAGATTGAATTTTTTCACTCATAAGTAGTTTCTGAAGCCTATTTTGAATTATTTGAACTATATTTGGTTAGATTTGATTGGTCTAGAGGCTAATTCTAGACGAAAAGCCGCGGTTAAGAATTGATTAGTTTGCGGAGTAAGCAAAGTGTCGTGGTTAACCTTGACTTGAGGGATTAGGACTTGTAGGTCTATTTGCTACGTGTTTTATGTGTGGGGACAAAGTATATGTGAGGTGAGGAATATCTATGTGTTATCATTAGGTTAAACCATGCGGGTGGAAATTATTTATTTGTATTATATTATTTCATCGATTATGTTTACCCATGCTTAGGTTAGATTATTAATTCTTTTACTTATTCATTTCGTATTTATTGTTTATTTCAAAGATATTGGATATTTTAAAGTTGAGTTTGAAATCATGGCACCATAATTGAAGTGAAATTGTTTCCCACCTTGCTTTATCATTCGGATTTGTTTTGTTGCTTGGTGAGGAAGAGGAAAAGCACAAAGGGTGTTGTCGTGCCTTATTTGCATTCATTATCATATTTTGAGAGATTTGAGAGAAAAAGCACGAAGGGTGATGCCGTGCCGGTGAGTAAAAGCACAAAGGGTGATGCCGTGCCATTTTATTTACGATATTACATGGTGAGGACGAGCGTAAAAGCACGAAGGATGATACCGTGCCATCTGCATTTCATTGCTTTAGTTGAACTCCGGATTGGTGATTTACTTGGTTATATAGTTGCTTATTTCGGAATATTTCATTAGGTAATTTCATACTTATCGTTTATGATATCTCCCCTTTCGCATGTCCCCTCCCAGTTAATATTTTATTGTTCTATTTGTCATTTTGTTGCTCTCTCTCTCTCTCTCTCTCTATATATATATATATATATATATATATATATATATATATATATATATATATATATATATATATATATATATGTATGTATGTATATATATGTATGTATGTATGTATATATATGTATGTATATGTAGTTCTTGTCATTGCCTCGTCACTACCTCGTCGAGGTTAAACTCGGCACTTACGGAGTACATTGGGCCGGTTATACTCACGCACTGATTTTTCTGCTTGGATTCTGTCATAGTTGGAGACTTGAGGTATAGTTGCATGGCATCCGCAGCCCTGAAGTCCCCTTCCTTATCTATCCTACTGTTTATCTAGCTTCAAATAGTTGTATTTGTTTCAGACCATGTATGTAGTATTCTAGTAGCTCACATACTTGTGACTCCGGATTTCGCGGAGTAGTGAGTATCACGTTGCTTATATTCACGCTGTGTTAAATTCAGAGTTTATTTCTTGTTACATATCATTACTTTGTTTTAACTGTTAAAAATTGGAATTTACTTTATTCACGTCGGCTTTCCTAGCAAGTGGATGTTAGGCGCCATCACACCCCCGAGGTTGGGAATTCTAACACTTTAGGTTCTCAGATGAATGGTAAAGTTATGTTGTCCCTTTTGTCTAGGGCTTACTGTAAGGCCACGTAAAATTCTACTAAAACCCGGGGTTTTGTGGTGCCGAGGTAGGCTCATGGCTTAAAGCTTGCGGTTGTGGTTTTTGCATTGAAGATATGGCATCATTATTTGTATGGGGTCCATGTGAATATATTCACGGACCATGAGAGCCATTAATATATTTTCAAACAAAAGGAATTGAATATGAGGCAGAGAAATGGCTTGAGTTACTCAAAGACTGCGTTGTCGATATTCTCTATCATTCAGGAAAGGCTAATGTTGTGGCGGATGCTCTTAGTTTGAAATCTATGGGTAGTTTGGCTCACTTGGAGGCATATCAAAGGCCTTTGGCCAAGGAAGTTCATCGGTTAGCTAGTTTGGGGGTTCGTCTTGCGGACTCTAGCGTAGGAGGGGTAATTGTGCAAAATAGGTTTGAATCATCGCTTTTTGTGGAAATCAAGGAGAAGCAATACGATGATCCGTTGTTGGTATAGTTGAAGGAGTGGATTCACAAATATAAGCCCACAACTTTTTCTCTTGGCATGGATGATGGTACACGAAGGGACCAATGGCGATTATGTGTTCCAAATGTAGATGATCTACGGGAAAGAATCATGACCGAGGCCAACACTTCCAGGTATTCGCAGCACCCAGGCTCTACAAAGATGTATCATGATCTTAAGAAAGTCTACTGGTGGAATGATATGAAGAGTAATGTTCGCGGACTTTGTGGCAAGATGTCCAAATTGTCAGCAAGTGAAGGCCAAACACCAAAGGCCCGGTGGGTTGGCACAGAACATAGAAATTCCAATGTGGATGTGGGAGATGATCAATATGGACTTTGTGGCAGGACTACCTCGCACTCCTTGCTAGTTCGACTCGATTTGGGTGATTATGGATCGACTCACGAAATCAGCACATTTCTTACCTGTTAAGGCTACCGACACAGCGAAACAATATGCTCAGTTATATAACAAGGAAATAGTCAGATTGCATGGCACTCCGATTTCTATCATTTTCGGATCAACTGGCATAGTTCACAGCTAAATTTTGGAGGAAATTTCAGCAAGGTTTGGGTACTCAGGTGAATCCTTGTACATCCTTCTATCCACAGACCGACGAGCAGGCGGCGCGGACTATTCAGACACTTGAGGATATGTTGTACGCTTGTATTCTTGACTTCAAGGGTAGCTGTGATGATCATTTGCCACTCGTAGAATTTGCCTACAACAGCAGTTATCATGTTAGTATTTAGATGGCATCGTTCGAGGCTCTATATATTAGGAGAAGTTGATCTCCCATTGGGTGGTTCGATATTGGGGAAGCAGAGTTGATAGGGCTAGACCTCGTGCATCAGGCTATGGAGAAGGTTAAAGTTATTAAGGTATGGCTGAAAACTACCCAGAGTCATCATAAGTCCTATTCGGATGTACGTCGTAGGGATTTGGAGTTCAAAGAGGATGATTGGGTATTCTTGAACGTTTTCCTCATGAAGGGTATAATGCAGTTCGGCAAGAAAGGGAAATTGAGTCCGAGGTATGTCGGGCTGTACATAATCATTCAATGGATTGGTCAGGTGGCTTACAGGCTTGAGCTACCTCCAGAGATGTCTTTAGTGCACTCGGTGTTTCATTTGTCTATGTTGAATAAGGTAGTTGAAGACTCGACACTCATTTTTTCGGTTGAGACTATTGAGGTTAATGAGGAATTGATTATGAAGAAATTCCAGTTGCCATTCTCGGTAGGCAAGTCCGAAAGCTGAGATATAAGGAGATTGCCTCCGTGAAAGTGCAGGGGCAAAACCAACTGGTTGCAGAGGCCACCTGGGAGGCCGAGAAAGAGATGAAGAAGAAGTACCCTCATTCGTTTGAATAGTTATGTATATAGGTATTTGTGTTCTATGAAAGTGTTAAGAGCTTACCTTCTATGAATTATGTATCACTTGTACAGTTGATGTTAAGGGTGTTCCTTTCTGGTAATATTTTGCTTATGAGGCCACAGTTGGTGTTGTTTTCATATTTTGTTACGTTGTTGGTTCATGTATATGTTGATAGGATTGGTTTCTCGGATTCTCTGGCAGGTGGATAGGCCTAGTTATAGGGGAGACTCTAGCGAAATGTTTTGTAAAATTTAGGGAGTTAGTCAAAATTTGGAACTGTTGGTGTATGAAGTAATGGTTGAGCCACATCGGATGCTAATGGCGAATTTTGACCCTCATTCGAGGACGAATGATCTTAAGCGGGGGAGGATGTAAGGCCTCGTAAATTTTTTCTAAACCCGGGGGTTTCGTGGTGCCGAGGTAGGCTAATGTGTTTGATGATTGTAGAAATTCTTCGCAACGAGCTTTGAAGAAAAATTGTTGCAGAACAAGGCAGTTCTGCTGTCCATTATGCGACCGCAAATCCGACGCAGAGTGAAGCAGAGAAATGGGCCAATTTGGAGGTTGTTTTGTGATCAATCTTGCGACCGCATAATAGTTTCGCAGGCTGCACATCCGTCGCAGAACCAGCATGAGAGAACTTCGGAAGGAGGTTCTGCGGTCCATTATGCGACCGCAGATCAGTCGTAGACCTGTGCAGGCCTGCTCAATTTTTTGGACCATTTCTGCGGTCCCCTTTGCGGGCCGCATACCCGTTTTGCGGTCCGATTTGTGACCGCAGACCCGGCTTCGTAAGTTTAAGTTTTGAAAAATTTCACCCCATCCCACTTTTATAAAAAAAATGACCTTGGGGTTGTTTGGCTGATTAATCTACCATTTAGAGAGAGATGAGTGTTCTAGAGAGAGAGGAGGAAGCCCTAAGTGTTTTGTTCATCTATCCTTGCTCAAGTCTTGGAGAATTCACAAGGAAACCCTTGCTAGTTGTCTTCTAAAGAGATTGAAGTTGCTAGGATTTTCGGAACATTTTAGTAATTTAAGGAAAGCTCAAGTGAGGTATGTTGGTTAAACTTCTCTCTTAGAATCGAATCCCATGATGATCTCGTAAGTCTCAAGTATGATAAGCCTATTTCTTACTTCTCATGTCCCGAGTTATTCATTATAAATTTGACTATTCCGAATAAACTTTCTGTCGAAAGATGTATGTTTAAAATGTGTTTCGGATGCTCTTATCATATTGTGTTATCCTTCGAGAACGTATTCAAATATGACCAATGTGTCAACATATTATGAATTCAATCATGTTTTAATTGCAAGTTATTATGCCAAATTGTGGAAGAAAACTCAATGTGCACCAAAAGTCGTGATTAAAGATGCCTTGTTGTCGATAATCCATGATGAGGTTTGAAAGTAAAAGGGATGAGCATGGAATATGAAATACGGCTAACGTGCCAAAAATGATATTACCTTTGTGGCCACTAGTGCCAATGAAATGAAAGGATGTGTAAAAGGTTATGAATTAAGCTGAAAATTCTTTTTTATAGTAAACATTTTTGGGAGTATCATTAGTCACCGAGAAAGGGTAGGTCGAAATAACCTAACCCCAAAACTATATGTGCCGGTGTAGGAGTGATTGAGGGGCAAATCCCCGAACTGATGTGTTGAGAATATTCCCCTTAAATGGGATGAGATTGATGTGCTGAGATTATTCCCCTTATTTGGGATAAGGTGATTGCTAGCTAAATGTAATGTCGACCCACACGTCATTGTGGTGAGACGGCTTAGCCAATTGGGCTAAGATCGGACGCCATGTCGCACACATGGTGGTGTTGTGATTGGTTGTCTCTGATGAGGCGGCTTAGCCGATCGGTTTGTGATCGGACTCCATGCTAAAAATATGGTGGTATATCGGTACTAAAGATCTCCCAACTTAAAAATACTGAAATTTACTAAAAATTTATCTTTCTCTTAAATTGACATTGTTATGTTGTTTGAGGCTCCCATTGATTCCACGTTCTTTCTTATTTTACTGTTACTCGTTCTACTGAGAGGGTGTTTAGTCTTACATGCTAGTACTATTCCATATGTACTAACGTCCCTTTTGTCAGGGGCGTTGCATCTTTAATGGATGCAGGTGGTTACACAGCAAGCAGCATTGATAAGTGATAGCAGTATCCTCTCCTCAGCTGACTTGGTGAGCCCCACTTCTTCTCAGAGTCTTGTATCTCTTATCCTCTATGTATATGTTTTGAGGTATAGCCGGAGCCTTGTGGCCGACACTATCATACTACTCTTTTGTATCTATTAGAGGCTTCATGGACATAGTGTGGGTTGTGTTGTAGTTTTGGGAAAGTCGAACTAAAAATGTTGTATTTGTATTACATGTTCCACTTCAAACTATGAACGTGTAATGTATTTTGTAAATTATAAATGAAGTAACTAATGGTAATGGTATTGTGTTGTACACGTGATCTTTTTATTATCTAATTAATGGGAATGCACCTTCACTTTATTCATGGGTAAGTTCGGGTAGAAGGCATTGAATAGGCTTGCTTGATTGGGATATCTTAGTTGAGCGCCGGTCGCGCTCCCCGAGGTCGGGGCGTGACACTTACACAGGATTTTACATAAACGGTATCGATATTAAAGAAGTTAACAAATAAATAAATTACTATAATAACATCATATATAAAGAAACACAATTCAAGTACACCACTATAACTGCTCAAGTTTTTCAAATTTAATGTTTATTGGTTGTTCGAATAACTCAGATCTAGAATGGTTTTAAATTACTTGTTGTAAATAATTATGTGCCAGCTCAAATGGTTTAATTTTTCCATTTCAGACAAGGGATAAGGTTAAATCCTTGTTTGCTACAATATTTTTGAAGAAGAAAAAACAACTTTATAAAAATAAAAGTGTCCTATAGGACTCGATATCATGTCCTCTTTAATAAATTTGAACTGCTGAACCAGCGAGTCAAAGCCATTTTTTATGTTAAGTGGAGTTATTCCTTGGATATGTATTAATATTTGGATTTTATATTATTTACAAATATATATTTAGTAAATTTTTCCGACGAAGCCGCTTCACACCACATGCCTCCGCCCCAGCCTTTTGTAATGGTGGTGATCAGTCATTTTGTGCTTCATAACGAGTATGTGCTAATTTACCTCTATCTTTGTTCTAATAGGTTGTTTCCCCCTTTCTCTCCCTTCTGTTCTTCCTGTTGTTTTCTCTTTGTTGGCTGCATTTCGCAACCTTTTTTATTTCCTTACAGATGGACTTGAATATTTATAGTAGAAAAATTATAAAATACTATTTCAGTGTTATATTTGGTTGGAATTTTAAATTATTCCGAATCGACCCCTTTTATCCGCTATTATTTGTCATCAACAAGTCGACGTATCCACAGTGGAAGCAGCAGATAAAAGCCTAAATTATTATGAATCAACCCCTTTTAGTCACGATTATTTGCTATCAACAAGTCGACGTATTCAGTGTCAGCAGAGGACTTTTTTATGAAGCCTTTACTTATTTTAAGTTCAAGTAACAGTTTTGGAAGTCCAACTAAAAGTTGATAAACATGATCGGTGAAACTCACTAATGTTGGTCCCAAATTTTGGCTATTTACTTGGAAAGTGTAAATGTTAGTATATGCTTATGCTATATTAGGCAGCAGTGCTTGTAGCAGTATCTATGAATACTAATAGGCTTAGAATATATTACTAGGTGGTTAGCTTCCAAGTTTTCCATCTCTATTTATGTTTACCCTTGATTACCAGTAACAATTAAATTTATATGTGGTTTTAAGGATACGTGATTTGATTTAATACAAGTAAAGAATAAACGAAAATAGAGAATAAATTAATGAACAAGGAAAAAGCAAACCGCCAATATTAAGTAATCTTTCTGCGTTAGAAGCCTTTGGAAACAAAGTATGAAGCAGACAAACGAGCAAAATGGACTATAACTTTTGTATATTGATTGTATATCGTGTCCCTTTTACAAATGGGGCTGTCTGTTTATATAGGAAAGGTGAAGAATTCTATACAAGATAAAAATCTCATTTACAAGGTAAGATACCCCTAGAATTAATGGATTCAACGTCTTTATTGATTTGAGCCGCGATTCCCGCCGAGATGTTTGCATATCACAAGATTTTCGGTCCTTCAGCTACGCAAATCTGATAACTTTACCATGGGATGTTTTACCCTGATCGGCCTCGACGATCTCACCTCGAGCGCCTTGGCTTCGAGCTTCGTTCTGATGATATTCCGGTCTTGACTTCTCTTCTCGATATTCTGGTCTCGACCTCTCGGTTGGCGACTTCAATCGACGTTGGTCGTCAAATCCAAAACCGATACTTCCTATGCAAGCGATCGGGTTCGACCCCATACAATTACATAATAAATGACATTGTTTACTGTAATAATTTGAGAAGAAAGCAACCAAAATAGTGGCTGTCTTATGGTCCTAATTATGTAGCCACAGTCTAACAAGGACAATTTTTTAAGCTTCCTCCTATCCATTATTTACTGTACTTGTAATGTTTAATGAGATATGATAGCTCAAATATGACTACTACAGTAGGTGATTCAGTTAACCAAATTCATTCATCAGTACGTAATTCAGTTTTGAGTTTTGCTTTTCTCTTTGCTTTTCTAATTTCAGTAGCTTATTCACTTTGTGTTTTGAACATCAACTTCTTGGTTCTCTCTATCTTCCTCCCTCAATTCTCTAAGTTTATTCTTTTTCTCTTCTAGTTTTCAAATTTGTGAGAAAGATTTACTTTTTCTATGCAAAAAGGAGAAATATGTTTCTGCTAGAAGGAGAGATGGGGTTATTGAACAAGTGCTTTGTATACGGGTAAAACCGGGCTCATGGTACACCCGGTCTCTGACAAAATGAGCCAAGCTCAAGACATGATGACAAGGGATCGAAACCGAGGCAAGAGTCTCGCCGAGTAAGAATTCGGGGGCATGACGCCCGCCCTCGAGAATATCAGGGTCAGGGTTCGGTATCGATCCTAGCTTTGAATGACTTCGAAGAACATTGTCGGGCAATCAAGCACGGCCAACAAAAGGACGTAATATCCGTGACCGGCCGGATATCACTGCGGGGATCTCGAAACGTAACGATGAAGAACCGGCAATCAGTTAATCAGAGGATTTTTTTATCTTTCATAGTGTCGTACCTAGAGTAAGACTCTCCTACTATATAAAGGGGGTCTGATAATTCATGACACACATTGTAACACGCATTCCAAAGCAATATATTATTATTTTCTCTGTTATTAGTTCTCTTTATTGTTCATCTGTGTTGGCCATTGCAAGCCTGGGTCGAGGTTGAATATTTCACTAAGGCTGGAACTATCCTCCTCATGTTGTTGGAATCCATTTTATCTTTGTTTATTCAATCTAACTTAATTTATCGTTTTGTATCAAATTAATCCGCGTCTCCTTAAAACCACTTACAAATTTAATTGTCATCCGATTTCGAGGGTAAACAGTTTGGCGCCCACCGTGGGGCTAAGGATAATAGTGGCAATTTGATACAAATTCCCATAACACACCCTATTTTACACTTGTTCTTTGGAGTATCTTTGATTTCAGGTTAAAGTTTGAATTGTCGAACTCCCAGTCTGCCCCTCTAAATGTGGATGCTAAATCCGGCCACCATGGCGAGAACAACAATGTAGCACTCGGTAACGAGGTGCCCCCCATCGATCTCAGCGGAGTTCCAGCTGCGGACCCGATCGACGCTAACTCGCATGTGGCCATCAATGCAAATTTGCCTACTGATCCTGCGAACAGCGTCCGCAGGGAAGTCCGATCGATTGCCCAAAGCACACACAACAGTGAAGGTGATGGGCTCAATTTGCGGGTGATCTTTAAAATATTACAGGCTTAACAGGCAGTGATAGCCCAGTTGTAGAACTAAAGCCGCGCGCCGAGTAGAATTGAGCCCGAGCCATCCAGGAAAGTCACTCGCAGAAATGAACCGGTCATGAAGAGGCTAATTGAAAATGAATTGGGGAACAACCCCGAGATCATTCGATGGACTGACGAAACAGGTAGAATTGGGAGAGAAGAAAATCGAAGCCAATGACAAAAAGTGGAAACCTACAATTCCAGGGTCGACCAAATCCCAGGAGCGCCGCCGCTACTAAAAGGCCTGGATTCTAAGAAGTTTGTTCAAAAACCTTTTCCTCCGAGCGCAGCTCCGAAGCCGATCCCTAAGAAGTTCTGCATGTTCGAGATTTCTAAGTACAACGGAACAACCGACCCAAATGAGCATGCGACCTCCGACACGTGCGCCATCAAAGGGCATGACTTGGAGGATGATGAGATCGAGTCTGTTCTTCACACCTCGACCTCGGGGAGCGTTATTGGCTCTTAATCGAGATATCCCGGTTAAGCAAGCATACTAGATACCTTCTACCCAACCTTACCCATTAACAATATAAAAATTAGTACAAGTGATAGACATGAGAAGAGTCAAGTGTTCCACAGTCTTTTTCCATTACTAAAGGATATTTATTTATGATTTCCAAAATATTACGAGTCTATAGGTATGATGAAAAACATGTTCGCCAAATACCAAAACTTACTAGTTTAATTCTCAACATCAAACACCACCCATAACCTGTTTGCGGAGCCTCTAAGTACAACAGAAGAGTAGTGTGGAAGTGCCGGCGACAAGGCCCCGGCTATACCTCAAAATATAAAGTACAACGTCAAATGACATAAAGCTCGGAACATAGTAGCGCTCACCAAAATATGCTGAATAGAGAGTAACGTGCTAGCGAGGATCAAAACCACCCACTGACGAACCACCTGCATCCATTGAAGATGCAGCACCCCCCGCAAAAGGGACGTTAGTACATACGGAATAGTACTAGTATGTAAAGCTAATGTCCACTTTCAAAATAGAATGCCAATATAAGAAACGGAAGACCATATAAACAGCAAATCACAATCAACACTATCCAAATGCTCAACTAAAACATACTAATTTTCAAAATACGAAAATAATATATACTTTTGGTTGGGAGATTATTTGCACCGAGATACCACTATATTTTTAGCACGGAGTCCGATCACGCCCGATCGGCTAGGCCATCTCCCCATGAATAATGTGGTCTGACATGTGGTGCAAAAGAAAGGTGTTACCAAGAGTAGTACCACTATGTGCGTAACATGGAGTCCGATCTCCACCCGATCGGCTAGGCCGCCTTCTCACATATGCCGTGTGGGTTGACTTTTCAATTCACAGCTATTTTAAATTTCATCCCAATTAAGGGGAATAATCTCATCCCAAATAAGGGGAATAATCACAATCCCCTCCTACACCGGCACGTGTAGTTTCGGGTATGGGCCTTATGACCTACCCTTCCTCGATTTGCTAATGATACTCCCAAAAATATTTTTGTTTTTACATACAAAGGTAATATAATTACAAATGTATTCACCTCATCGTCTTTCACATTAGTATTTTCGACCACTCACAATCACAATATTTCCTTGGCTCTTTTGGCCATTCACAAGATTCTTTATTCATGGCACGACGACCGTATTTCATATTCCACACTTTCTTTTCTTTACTTTCAAGGATCACCATCAAACATCACATATAGGATATTCCGGAAATCACAACTTTAAGTTTATTAGCAGTGAAGACTTTAAACAGAATGAATTCCTTTCCAAGAAATAGAGTAAAATGGTTGGCAATCTAAGCACAAGTTAGAAGCATAAACGGGCAACGAATCATTTAATCTTGAAATACTTTTCCCAAAAAGGGCAATACACAATTTCAACTTATGTATATACTTAAGAGCTAAAGACACATTGGAAACACTTATAAAGCATAGCATTAGTTAAAACACTCATGTTTGGGCACAAGTATAACTTTCATTATTGCCACGGTGGCCACACTTTCCATCTCCAACCTCCTTCTTTCACTTTCAAGCATCCTTATAGATTATCAACAAAAGGAATTTTAATTCAAGACTTTAGATACACATTTGAGCAACTAACCAAATTAAGGGTCTTAGAAACATGTGATTTCTTCCACAATTCGACACGCTAGTTTTCATTAGAATCACGCTTCAAATCATAACATATTAACACACAGCCCATGTTTAATCACCTTCTCAAATAGTAACTCAACAAAGAAGAACATTTGGAATACAATTTGAATGCACATATCTTTTGACACGAGGCTTGTTCGGAATAATCAATTTATAATAAGCAATGTGGGACTTACAAGGCCATTGTGGGGTTAAATTCTAAAAGAGGAGTTTAGCCAACATATCTTGTTTGAGCTTTCCTTAAGTTATTACAACGTCCCAACACTTCTAGCAATAACAATCTATAAGAAAATAGCAAAAATCGGATAATAATTAGAAAGATTCACATGGTATAACTCTCTTAGGAATTTTTTCAAACGCCTAGTATGCAAAATGGACTACAAAGCTTTACAATGGTAATCTCTTCCTCCCTCAACCAATTTCAAATAGAAACTAACCAAAATGGTTCATTAATCCAACATACTACAACCTATGGTCACATGCATGACCTATTTTTAACCCCCACAATATACTAAAACTCATAACCTCTTACATGAAAGCTTAGGAGTAGGACTTACCGGGGTAGATGATAATCTAGTGATTGACTTCCTTGATTCTTGAAGGTTGGTGCAAGATTAGATGATTAAGATGTTTGGTTTCCTCATTCTCTCTAAAATGCTCTTTCCTCTCTCTAAAACCATCAGATAATCGCTTAAAAATAAGCCCCAAAGTCTATTTAACAAAATAGGATCGAGTTATAAAAATCAAAAAATGGACCCTTTGATCTCAACTCTGCGGTTGCAGAATGCACCACAGATCACGTCTATGGTCCGCAAACTGGATCGTGAAATGGTACTTAGAAATCTGGGTTAGACTGGTCAGGTTCGCAACCGTTCTGCAGTCCGCAGACCACTTATGCGGCCGCAGAATGAATTATGAGATCGCAGAATGGGCGCAAAACAACTTTTAAAATTCAACAACTCTCTGCTCAAACACATAACCCTATCTCGGCACCACGAAACTTGAATCCCTTGGCGAAATTTTACCGGGCCTTACATGTCCTGCTGAAAAAGTTTGGGGAAACTTTGTGAAAAGGAGCTATGATATGGTATCACAACCTACCACCTAATTCTATTGACTCGTTTGCTATGCTTGCAGATTCCTTCATAAAAGTGCACGCCGGGGCTATCAAGGTCGAGACCAGGAAGTCAGACCTTTTCAAAGTGAAACAGAGCAACAATGAGATGCTTAGAGAATTCGTGTCCCCGTTTCAAATGGAACGGATGGACCTGCCTCCGATCGCGGACGATTGAGCCGTTCAAGCCTTCACCAAAGGACTCAATGTTCGAAGCTCGTTGGCTTCACAGTAGTTGAAACAAAATCTAGTAGAATACTCGGTCTTTACTTGGTCCGACGTACATAATCGGTATCAATCAAAAATCAGGGTCGAAGATGATCATATTGGGGCGCCTTCCGGGTCTGTTTATCCGTCAGAGCCGTCGACAGAGTCAAGAGAGATGTTGATCGTGAACTAAGATCAAATAGGGATCGGTATCAACCATACAATGGAGACAGAAGAGGTAGTGGGTCTGGGCGAAACCCTATGAGAAGTGAAAGGAGGAGCGATCGAGGTCAAAACAACCGGGAACTCATGAGCAAAAACAGTCTTGACAGGCCCATCGGGCCTAAGGAAGCACCAAGGTTATCAGAATATAACTTTAACATCGATGCCGTCGCCATCATATCTGCCATCGGACGCATCAAGGACACCAAATGGCCTCGATCTCTACAGTCTGATCCAGCCCAAAGGAATCCTAACCTAATATGCAAATATCATGGCACTAACGGTCACAGAACAGAGGATTGCCGATAATTAAGAGAGGAAGTAGCCTGGCTATTCAACAACGGACATCTCTGAGAGTTCCTAAGTGATCGAGCCAAGAATCATTGCAGGAATAGACATTCTAATAAATATATAGAGCTGGAGGAGCCTCAGCACGTCATTAACATGATCATCGGTGGGGTCGACGTTCCCTAGGGGCCGATGCTAAAGCGCACCAAAGTATCCCTCACAAGGGAAAAACAAACTCGAGATTACGTACCAGAGGGAACCTTGTCTTTCAACAATGAGGATGTTGAAGGCATCGTGCAGCCCCACAACATTGCACTGATCGAGGGTCGTGGAACAGCTCGGTCTACAAGATCAAATCGTGCCTGCAGTCCGAGTTCTGAACGGATTCAACAAGTATCCCTCACAAGGGAAAAACAAACTTGAGATTACGTACCAGAGGGAACCTTGTCTTTCAACAATGAGGATGCTGAAGGCATCGTGCAGCCCCACAACACTGCACTGATCGAGGGTCGTGGTACAGCTCGATCTACAAGATCAAATCATGCCTGCAGTCCGAGTTCTGAACGGATTCAACATAGCATGTGAGACCACTAAATTGGAGATAACATTACCGGTGAACGCCGCCAGAACCATTCAAGAAACCAAGTTCTATAAGATCGAAGGAGACATGAGGAACAATGCTCTGTTCAGGAGGCCGTGGATCCACAACATGAGAGTAGTGCCCTCGACTCTACACCAGGTGTTGAAATTCCTAACGCCAGGAGAGATTAAAACAATCTATAGAGAATAACCGGCCACAAAGGAAATGTTCACAATTGAAGAGGTGATCCCAATATTCGCACTTTCAACACCAAAAAGTCTGAGTTCGGTCGCCAAAGAAGAAACCAAATAGCAATTACCAGCATCGGCCTCGAATCAATCGGAGAAGCAGGGGACGGGTGAAGACGATGACTACGGGGTGCCCAGGTCATTTATAGCCTCCGATGGCTTCGACGCCACCAAATCTATGGTCGGAGAACTGGAGCAAGTCGTATTGATCGAGAATTTTCCCGATTGTAAGGTATACCTGCGCACGGGGTTAAGTCCCGAACTCAGGAAAAAACTCATTAAATTCCTTATAGCTAACGTAGATTGTTTCGCTTGGTCTCACCTTGATATGACAGGGATTCCCCAAGAAATAACCACTCACAAGCTATGTCTGGACGCGAAGTTCCATCCAGTCAAACAAAAGAGAAGACCTCAATCCGAAGTCAAGCATGCATTCATCAAAGACGAGGTATCTAAACTCCTTAAAATAGGGTCAGGAGGTTAAGTACCTGGATTGGTTAGCAAACGTAGTGGTAGTCCCTAAAAAAGGGAATAAATTAAGAATGTGTATAGACTATAAAGATTTGAACAAGGCATGTCCCAAGGACTCTTTCCCTTTTCCCAACATCGATCACATGATTGATGAGACGGCCGGCCACGAGATCGTCAGTTTTCTCGACGCCTATTCTGGGTATAACCAAATACGGATGGACCCGGGCGATCAGGAAAAAACGTCATTCATTACTAAGTACAGTACCTACTGCTATAACGTAATGCCATTCGGACTAAAAAACGCCGGTGGCACTTACCAACGCCTAGTAAATTAGATGTTTGAAGAACAGATAGGAAAATCAACGGAGGTTTATATTGACGATATGTTGGTTAAATCCCTGTGAGCACAGGACATTTGAAGCAGTTGCAGGAAACCTTCAACATATTGAAGAAATACAATATGAAGCTGAACCTAGAAAAATGTGCATTCGGAGTCGGATCCGGAATATTTCTCGGATTCATGGTGTCCAACCGGGGTATCAAGATCAATCCTGATAAAATCGAAGCCATAGAGGACATTACCGTAGTGGACAACGTCAAGGCTATACAAAGGTTAACCGGACACATAGCCGCTTTGGGTCGATTCATCTTGAGGTGAGCCATCGGTTCTTCTCACTGTTAAAGAAGAAGAACAACTTCTCATGGACTCTGGAGTGCCAACAAGCCTTGAAGGAACTCAAACTGTACCTCTCGAACCCACCTTTGCTTCAGACTCTAAAGGCAGACGAACAGTTGTACCTATACTTAGCGCTGTTCGAGGTGGCGGTAAGTGGAGTCCTGGTCCAGGAAGAAGAAGGTACGCAATTTCCTATCTATTATGTTAGTAGAACTCTAGACGAGGCCGAAACTAGGTATTCTCACTGAGAAAAACTAGGTACCCGTTAAGAATCATAATGCACAAAACCCGAACTCTCGGGATGATTGGCCAAATGGGCCATGGAAATTAGCGGGTACGATATCGAATATCGACCCCGAACCGCCATCAAATATCAAATCTTGGCCGACTTTGTGGCCGACTTCACACCGGCCCTGATACCCGAGGTCGAAAAGGAGTTGTTGTTAAACTCGAGGACTTCCTCGGGAATCTAGTCCCTCTTTACGGACGGTGCCTCAAATGCAAAGGGGTCCGGACTTGGCATCACGTTGAAGCCACTGACAGGTAATATAGTTAGATAATCTATTAGGACTGTAAAATTGACTAACAACGAGGCCGAGTATGAGGCCATGATTGCAGGTCTCGAACTGGCTAAAAGCCTAGGGGCAGATGTGATCGAAGCTAAATGCGACTTCCTCCTTGTGGTGAACCAAGTTAATGGGACGTTCAAAGTCAGGGAAGAACGAATGCAAAGATACCTGGATAAACTTCAGGTAGCCTTACATCGGTTCAAGGAGTGGACTTTGCAGCATGTACCTCGAGAACATAACAACGAGGCCGATGCTCTTGCTAATTTAGGATCGTCAGTTAATGACGATGAATTCAACTCGGGGACGGTCGTACAACTCATGAGTTTGATAGTGGAAGAAGGTCATGCCAAGATAAACTCAACAAGCTTGACCTGGCACTGGAGAAACAAATATATAGAGTATCTGAAGATCAAAAAACTGCCCTCGGATCCTAAAGAATCGGCGGCTCTACGTACAAAGGCGGCCCAGTTCAGCTTGTCCAAAGATGGTACCCTATTCAGGAGAACATTCGATGGCCCACTCACAATATGTCTAGGACCGGGATATACTGAGTATGTTCTGAGGGAAGTCCACGAAGGCACCTGCAGAAATCATTCGGGCGCCGAATCATTAGTTCGGAAAGTAATCACAGTCGGCTACTACTAGATTGAGATGGAAAAGGATGCGAAGGAGTTTGTACGAAAATGCGATGGATGTCAAAGGCATGCTCCGATGATTCATCAACCCGGGGAGTTGCTGCATTCGATCTTGCCACCCTAGCCGTTCATGAAATGGGGGATGGACATCATCGGCCCGCCTTCCATGGGCACCCGGTAAGGCTCAATTTATATTATTTATGACTGACTATTTCTCTAAATGAGTGGAGGCTCAGGCCTTTCAGAAAGTCAGGGAGAAGAAAGTTATTGATTTCTTCTGGGACCACATAATATGCCGGTTCGGAATGCCGGCCGAGATTGTGTGTGATAATGGGAAGCAGTTCATCTGCAGCAAAGTGAGCAAGTTTTTCGAAGACCATAAGATCAAAAGGATCCTATCGACACCCTATCACCCTAGTGGGAATGGGCAAGCGGAGTCCACGAACAAAACCATACTCCAAAACCTCAAAAAGAGGTTGACCGACGCCAAAGGATAATGGAGGGAAATCTTGCCCGAAGTCCTATGGGCATATCGCACGACCTCAAAATCCAGAACTGGGGCCACCCCGTTCTCGTTGTTCTATGGTGCTGAAGCTCTAATACCTGTCGAAGTGGGAGAACCGAGTCTTAGGTTCCGATATGCCACCAAAGAGTCAAATGACAAGGCCATGAGTAAGAGCTTGGAACTTTTAGACAAAAGGCGCGAGGCCGCCTCGTCCGGTTGGCCGCCCAAAAACAATGGATCGAAAGGTATTACAATCGGAGACTCAACCTTCGACACTTAATGTCGGGGACTAGGTGTTAAGAAAGGTCACACTAAGCACCTGGAACCCGAACGAAGGGAATAAAGCCGTCAATATAGTCTTGGCCCGTTGGGCTAGCCCAGCCCAGCCTATGATTTAGCAGGGTTGGGCTAGAGTTTTTGGAGCCAATTTGAAAACGAGGCCTTTAAGCCTGGGCCGAGTAAGCCTGTGGCACGTGAGGCTTGACTGAGGCTGGCTGAGTCGGCTCGTGGGCCTATAAAAATATTTAATTAAAATATATGAAATATAAAAAATATACTGCCTCTAGCAATGGAAAGTCAGAATTGGATATTTACTTAGAGGAACCAAAGCTTGATCTCGAGACGTTCCAAGAGATGGATGTTGTCATGTATTAGAAGGACCATTCTAGACATATCCCGATCTTTCGGTGATGGCACGTGATATACTTAGTATTCCTATCACCACTGTAGCATCAGAATTAGCATTTAGCATTGGTGGGCGTGTTTTGACAAAGTACAAAAGTTGCATCCATCATGAAAATGTCCAAACACTTGTTACTACTCGAAATTGGCTGTACGACTTTTCCCAAACTCAAACTGGTAATATTTTTTTATGTGAATTTAAATATTATTAGGTTTTAAATTTTAATTATTCTTAATATTTAACTAATTAATACTGCATATGAATTGTAGATGTAGATGAAAGTGAAGATATTAAGACAACCTTCTCACAAGCGGATTCAAATATGTTTGATGGAAATGATGTGTTGGATATCCCATAAGCGTCATGGATGTTCTCTTGAGTAGTTATTTTTAAGTTTTGACTTTAATAGTGATTGAAATATAGTCTTGTATTTTACAATTAGTATTTAATGTGATATATTGAAACAGTGTAAAAAGTTATTAAGTTTTATAAAAAAAATTTATATTAATATTTATCTTTTTTTTTCGGTTAGAACTTAAAGAAAAAATATAAAATTATATTTTAAAAAATGATAGGCCGGCCCGTGGGGGCCCGCGGCCCACATAGGGCTGGGGTGGGCTAATCGTTATAAGGCCCATCAAAATGGTGGACTAGCCCAGCCCAGCCCGGCCCGGCCCATATTGATAGCTCTACAAAGGAAGCTGGGCCGAACTGGGAAGGTCCGTATCAAATTATCGAGATCGCCAGAAAAGGATCGTACAAACTCGGAGCAATGAACGGTGAGCGACTACCGAATAACTGGAACGTAACTCACTTGAAATGATATTACTGCTAAGGTACGACACTATTCATTTCTTTTCTTTACATTTTGGACTAACACTTGCAGGTAATGGACAAGGAATGATACAACTTTTAGACCTGAAAGCACACGTTGCACACTTTTTCCCTTGAACTGCTTTTGTCCCAAATGGATTTTCCGACAAGGTTTTTAACGAGGCAATAGTGGATCATGCTAACTTAGAATTGAAGATTGGCTATGAACTAATGTCAAAGATCACGTCAACAGTATCCGAGGCTTCTCTAAGTTCAGCATCGAATACTGGGGGGTATCACCCTCGAACAATGATTTTAGCAAGGAAAGAAACTTTGTGCTCGAACAGTCTAGGCTCGATGGATAGGATTTACTGTAAGGGCCAAACGGTCAAATAAATCGTGCCCACATAGACCACCCAAGCCATAACAGAAAGCTTGAACATATTTGAAACTTTGTATATTGCGCACAGAAATGAAAGAAAGTTTCTACCTTGCAGATAAATACTTTGTCCTTAAAAAATTACTACATTCTGTTCCCATAAGACATCGAGCCCAAGGGCCACCTCTATCCGGGTCCAAGGGATCACTCTCACTCAGGGGCTATCGTCCAAAGACAAACTCGGATGGCCTGGGCTATCGAAGCCCGGGGGCGCAAAACCTATTAGGCAGTGCCTGAACTTTAAAGGCCACGGCCATCCCCAGTCGGGGACTGTTATCTTGGGCAAGACTGGATTACTCGGGGTAATAAGCCCATTGGGAAACACCCAAACTTCAAAGGCTACGACCGTCCTAGAACGGTTCAGAGACGTCCGAGACCCGTATCCAAAACATAAGGCTTTCAAAATTTCTAAACCGACTCAAAGGCTACCTTCAGCAAAATTATAATCCATAAAATTCTAAGTAAAGGGAAAGCTTCAGGCCACATATCTCGACCAAAATAATATCGAGAACGAGCCTTATTTGAACCTCCGAACAAAACCTAATTATTAAGCGCTAAGGCATTCAAAATCTTTGCAATCGTAAAAAAGCAAAAAAAAACTTGAAATTTGTCGAAGGAAAGAAGCCTTGTATATATATTAAAAGATCTTTACAAATGCCAAATGGCCTCAACAAAAAATACAAAAATACAAAAAACATCTATAAAGCACCTAAGTAGCCTGGTCTTCATCGGAGCCCACCTCGTCTCCAGGACCATCGGGGTCCTCTCCGCCCCCGGATCCACTGGAACACTCGGAGTCTTCTTCTTCCTCAGCGTATGCCAACTTCTTGGCCTAGGCGTCAAGCCCCTTAGCATTTTTGATCTCGGCTGATAGATCAAAACCCCGGGCATGAACCTCCTCGAGGGCCTCCCTTTGGGACTGCCACTTCATATATTCAACAATGTCTTTCTGGCACTCCTGGGCTGCCTCAGCATCAGCTTTGTACTGGCCCACCATCTCATCAGCATCTGCCGTGGTTATTTCATCCACTGACTTGGCTGCTTTAAGCTCCTTGGCGAGGGTATCCCGATTGACAACAGCCGAACCCAGTTGAGATTAGAGGTCCTTGATTTTTTGGGACCGAGCCTCAGCTTTCTCCCTCATTGCTCAGAGTTGGCCTTCAGCCGAGGCTAGCTGCTCCTGGGCAGTCTCTTTTTCTGAGGCCAGACGGTCCATCTTTCCTTTCCATACCCTGGCCTCGACCTTGATCACATCCATCTCGGCTCGCAGTTGGTCAATCTATTCAATCTTTTGTTGGACCTGCGGGTTCTGACCATTAGTCACCGTGTCTAGCTTGTCATCACTAACTTCAAAGATTTTTACTTGTTCCAATAGGTCAGGGTGTTCTTTCTGAGCCGCGTATAACTTGGCTCAAAGGCTCTTGACCCTCCTTCACGTTGCTCGCTAAGGAGTTTGTACATGTCTCTCTTCTCAGCAAGCTCTTTGGTTTCGGCCTCAAACTGGCTCAGCTCATCCCGATATCGGAGTAAGGTTTCATGATGAAGCACCGAGGCCTACAAATATGAGAAGAAATATTAGAATCATCAGGAACCAAAGCTGAACAATAAAAGGTTTGGCAATACCTTACCCGATTCAGCGCCTGTTGTGCTTCGTTGAACAAGCATGGTGCATCCACCTTGTTCATTTTTGCCTGGTCTTCGTTGGTTACTAGGCACCAAAGATAACTAGCTACCCCAACAAGAGCGGAAAGAAACCAGGCACCCTTCGGAACAGTGATGATAATTGACTGCTTCCGACCAGGATCAATGCTCGAGGCAAGGAAACGGTTGACCAGTCTCAGGCTCGAGTTAGGCCAACCTGCCTCCAAGGACGAACTTTTCCTCGATACCTCTAAGTCACCTAATCCGGTGGCATCCTCTGTGGCAGTGGAGTCCACGCCGTCAAAAAAGCTTTAAAGGGGATCGTCCGCTCTATGGACCCCGACATTGGATCGCTCCTTCATCACTCGAGCTTCATCAAACATCAATTCTATAAACGAAGGTGATCCCAATATGTCTATGACACGGGGGGGGAGGGGGGGCAGAATCGGCGTCTTGAGGGTTCTCGACCCTCAGTACTACATCAGCCTCACGAACTTGAGAGGGATTAGCCTCCGTTGTTCCCCCTTCGGCTGTCACCCTTTCCTCGGGCACAAATGGCTCGTGGCCCATAAATAGATCATCCTCCTCGGACTCATCCCTGAGCCGGAGGAGTTAGTCCGAGTCAAGCACTCAGGAGCTGGAGGTTTCCTTTGGCTTACGGACTAGCCTCCTTTTCGTTTTTTTTTTCTCTGAGCCCGGGGAACTGGGAGCCTTCCTCTTTTTCTTTTTTCCAGTCTGTCCCAGAGCAGGAGACTCAACAGGCAAGCCCTCGTCTCCAACTGGAGGCCTAAGCTTGACGGTCTTAGGAAAACCTACAAAAGGAAATAAAAGAAATGAGAACATGACACAAGGAGAAGAAGTTCAATGTGACTTGCTCTGGGAAGGAACCTTACCATGTGAACGGGCCTCCCAACAGCCTTTAGAAAGTTTGTGCCACGAGCACTCGGAGTAGGGCATCTGTGACACAATACCCTCGACCCGCTCCTTGAGTCGAGATAGCATTGGGAACCTGAGCAAGGGCTGCACCCTAATAAACACTAATAAGAGCAGGGAAGATAAAGAATAAAATCAATGCTTAAAGGGAGTTGTACTTACGTGATATGTTCCACTTCTCAGGTAACGGCCTCCACTCGGCAGGTACCTGGTCGAAGGTCCTCACCCGGACAAAACATCCTTGCCAACCCCGATCCCCGTCCCCATCGATGCTCGAGAATGGGGCTTTGCCTGCCCGGCGCACAAGCTTTATCAGTCTTCCTTAAAAGATTCATGGACTGTACAAGCGGAGTAGATGGTTAATGGTAAACGAGCACCTATCAATTTTGTTCACAAAGAATCGGAGGAGAATCACAATCCTCCACAGAGATGGATGAATTTGTCCAAGGCATACGTTGTACCTTTTGCAGAAGTCCAAGATGACCGGGTCCACCGGGCCCAATGTAAAGGGATAAGTGTAAACACTTAGATATTCCTCGACATGGGTAGTAATGGCCTCCTCGGAGTTGAGGACCACTATGTCTTTGTCGGCCTAGTTGCAATCTTTTCGGACTGTAGGGAGGACCTCTTCGTTAATTGAGTAGATGTATCTCGAGGCCTCCTCATGCCGACGCTGTACAGAAGAAGGCTTCTCAACCTCGTCGCCGATGACCGAACAACCACCGGGAATGAACATCTTCAAGGGGGGATCTTCTGCCGATTCATCAAACCACAGTATCGGGGACGGTCTCCTTGACCTCAGTGGTCGGTCGCGAGGAAAACGGAGCATCCTTTTGAGGAAAATTTTTTGATGTTTTTATCATTGTTATGGAAGAAAAAGCTTGGAAAGGATGGAGAAAGATTGAAAGTTGAAGGATCAGACTTGTTGGCTTGAGTAGGAGATGAGTAAAAGTTTTTGCAAAGTATTGAAGAACCTTGAGTAACAGAGGTAAAAACACTAGAGAGTATTGAAATCCTGAAGGTACGAAGGTAGAAGATTTGGTGTAAAGTAAAAAATGGACAAAGGAGGGGGTATTTATAGGTGTTCAGCGACGTTTTGCGTCCAGGGAGAGCGAACCGGCGGCTAACATACATTTAATGCCATAATGACATGACTGACGAGACGTTTCGGGTCTTTTGTCGTTTATGTCATGATGTGTCGAAGTAGGAATCGAGAGCTCATGTCGTTTCTCATGATATACTCTCCGAAAAATGAGGGGACTATCTGTATACGGGTAAAAACGGGCTCATGGTACACCCCGGTCTCCGACAAAATGAGCCAAGCTCGAGACATGATGACAAGGGATCGAAATCGAGGAAAGAGTCTCATCGAGTCAGAATTCGGGGGCATGACCCCTGCCCTCGAGAATATCGGGGTCATGGTTTGGGATCGGTCCTAGCCTTGAACGACTTCGAAGAACATTATCGCGCAATCAACCACCGCCAACAAAAGGCCGTAATATCCGGGGCCTGCCGGATATCACGGCGGTGATCTCGGCACGTATCGATGAAGAACCGGCAATCTGTTAATCAGAGGATTCTTTTACCTTTTATAAAGTTGTACCTAGAGTAGGATTCCCCAACTATATAAAGAGCGTCTGATAATTCATGACACACATTGTAACACGCATTCCAAAGCAATATATTATTATTTTCTCTGTTATTAGCTCTCTTTCTTGTTCATCGGTGTTGGCCATTGCAAGCCTGGGTCGAGGGTGAGTATTTCACTAAGGCTGGAACTATCCTCCTCGTGTGGTTGGAATCCATTTTATCTTTGTTTGTTCGATCTAACTTAATTTATTTTTTTGCATTAAATTAATCTGCGTATCCTTAAAAATACTTACAAATTTAATTGTTATCCGATTTTGAGGGTATACATGCTTGAACATTTTGCTATCTGATGCCGAATTAGAAATTAAAATGATCAAAATTTATTTTCGGGGAAAAAGATTGATATGCAGTTGGAGCACGAATCTGGGAATTCCTCTACCACATGGAAAAAGGTACAAAGCTGCTTTTGCAACTTACTCCCAGCTATGTTACTTCTAACTATAATTGCTGAATACAAATCTTGACTACGGAGTTGGGAGGCAGGAAAAATGTAGAAAAGGGAAAAAGCAAGAGCAACCGTAGAGTTTCCTAGCTATATAGCTTAATATGTAAGAGCTTATTAGGCTCCGAAGGACTCTTTAACATTTCTTTGTTTGGTTCAGTTCCAACTGTTAGGATATACTATTAACCATGCGGTTTGATTATAGTATTATGTTTTATTTTTTTGGAACAATTGTTTATTTATTTATTTAATTCAATGAAGTCTTAATTTAAATAGATCATTTGTTCATATGTTTGCCCTTTACTTATATAGTAGACGATTTAGTGTATGGAGCTTTAGCTCATGCGCGGAAGATTAAATTGTCGGTTCTTATAAGTTATAAAGTTAATGTTCACAATCAAAGATGAAACTGGCAAAGTATCTTGATGATTGTAGCATAAGATTAAAATATAATCTATCTTGATTATGGGAATGGTTCAGTTCCAACTTCTTATGCTAGTACATTTTTGTGTATTGGACGGACCAAGTAGAGATAAGTGTTTTTGTACTGAATATATAAAACTACCTCTCTAGCTCATTGAATGTTCTTATACTCTTAATCTTGATATAATTATTATTTTCTCTGTTATTAGCTCTCTTTCTTGTTCATCGGTGTTGGCCATTGCAAGCCTGGGTCGAGGGTGAGTATTTCACTAAGGCTGGAACTATCCTCCTCGTGTGGTTGGAATCCATTTTATCTTTGTTTGTTCGATCTAACTTAATTTATTTTTTTGCATTAAATTAATCTGCGTATCCTTAAAAATACTTACAAATTTAATTGTTATCCGATTTTGAGGGTATACATGCTTGAACATTTTGCTATCTGATGCCGAATTAGAAATTAAAATGATCAAAATTTATTTTCGGGGAAAAAGATTGATATGCAGTTGGAGCACGAATCTGGGAATTCCTCTACCACATGGAAAAAGGTACAAAGCTGCTTTTGCAACTTACTCCCAGCTATGTTACTTCTAACTATAATTGCTGAATACAAATCTTGACTACGGAGTTGGGAGGCAGGAAAAATGTAGAAAAGGGAAAAAGCAAGAGCAACCGTAGAGTTTCCTAGCTATATAGCTTAATATGTAAGAGCTTATTAGGCTCCGAAGGACTCTTTAACATTTCTTTGTTTGGTTCAGTTCCAACTGTTAGGATATACTATTAACCATGCGGTTTGATTATAGTATTATGTTTTATTTTTTTGGAACAATTGTTTATTTATTTATTTAATTCAATGAAGTCTTAATTTAAATAGATCATTTGTTCATATGTTTGCCCTTTACTTATATAGTAGACGATTTAGTGTATGGAGCTTTAGCTCATGCGCGGAAGATTAAATTGTCGGTTCTTATAAGTTATAAAGTTAATGTTCACAATCAAAGATGAAACTGGCAAAGTATCTTGATGATTGTAGCATAAGATTAAAATATAATCTATCTTGATTATGGGAATGGTTCAGTTCCAACTTCTTATGCTAGTACATTTTTGTGTATTGGACGGACCAAGTAGAGATAAGTGTTTTTGTGCTGAATATATAAAACTACCTCTCTAGCTCATTGAATGTTCTTATACTCTTAATCTTGATATGATTGTTATGATCAATGTGCTTCGTTCATTATTTTGATTTATTAAAAGGTACGACTTAACTGCGAGTTAATGTATTCCTGGTAAATTGGATAATGGCAAAGTGCATTTGTGAAATAACAATTAGTTGATAGAATCCGTGTCTTGACCTTGAGATTGATGATACCCCTTTGTGGATGCTTATAAGTTTTCATGTGAAAACCCTGCAGGTGGATCTTGTATCCGTTACATGAAATAAGTTAAGCGGAAGTATAAAGGATTAAATTAGTCGATGAATTAAATTGTCAGTAATTTAATTTATTTGATTGCTATCTGTAATCTTAACATGGGGAGTTAAATAAGCTTTTAATGAATGATTTCGAAATTAAACAGAGGAGTGCAATTACAGTTTTCTAGTGGAATAAATTGTAATTTATTGTGGTAGGATTAATTCATTCATATTCCGAATTAATAGCACAATAGGAAGCCTCGTTATTAAACCTGTGTCCCTGCTGTGCCTGAATATTCTAGAACAAGGAAATTAAAAGGAAAAATAATATCCTTGGTGGGTTAGGAAAATGCTGCACGTTTTTTGCTAGGGTTTACCCTAAAAAACGTGTGTATATAAAGAAAGCTATTCAACCCTAAGGATTATTCATTCTTTAGCCGAATACGTGCCACTCAAGTATTACGTTCATAGAACTTCAGGATACACAACAGAAGATCGTAGACCTGGAGAGCACGGACGCTATTGAAGACTTGTGCAACAGCTTCAAAAGATTAGTGTTACAATCTCGTATTTGATTATGTTTGTCTAGTTTACATGTGAGAATATGATCTTGGGTGCTTGCTTCTGCTGCGTTTATATGCCTATTTTCTATCAATTGGCATCAAGAGTCGTCTTACATCTAACTAGATAATGTAATACTTCATGAAACAGAAACCCTAGAATTAGTGTTGTTTTTGAATGCATGTTTCTCATGTTAGAAACAATGATGTTTTATGAAAAACGAAATTGATTATGCAGTTTATGATTTCTGGAATCACGGATATTGTTTGAATCAGTATAAATAATAAGTGATATGATCGTATCTGATTTTATTTTGAAACCCTAAAACGACAAAACTGATTTTACCGAATGGTCATAGTTTTGGAATTCTGAATTTTTTTTTTTGACAAACTCCGATTGACCTGAAATTTGGTAGGTTCATCGGATTTGGTCCACTGAACAATGCTCACCGGTTTGCCGTGACCAAGGGTCTTTTTTGGCCACTTGGGGTCGTTTAGATGGGTTTTTGGGCGTTTTTCTATTTTCGAAAAAAATTTTGTTAACGAAAAATTTTTATTTTAACAAATAATGGTGTTAGGGTTCATTCTCTATGGTCTCCATTGTATGTAGCAGTAATATAATGAGTTTATGTGTTGACATAGGTCTTCCTCCCCATCGGATAGATTCATTATGGTTAATTACTGTGTTGTAATCCCTAGGTAATTGATAACTTGTCTTGACTCTCCAACTGAGTTACACGTTGGTTCAATGGAACTAGGGATAATTTAATGTGATATCTACCTAATATAAATTATCAGTTTACTCTCCATCTGAGTTGGTTCTGGTTTTTATGGGGTAATATATCTGGCATGACTCATATATTTTGCATGAATAGTTAAGTTTCCCTATCAAATCTAACTGTTCGGTAAGCATGGTTTTATCTGTGATGTGTGGTTTGAATGTTATTATTCTTTCAGCATATCTAATGATCTATTTGATGTTTATATCTCCCAGATTAATCATGTCTTCTTTCGACCCACTTACCGTTATTCTGAACCAAAACAAGTTAGAGGGTCCGAATTATGTTGACTGGAAACGAAACTTGGATATTGTCCTAACTGCTGAAGGTTATAAATTTGTGCTGATTGATGAGTACCCAGAAAAACCTAGAGAGGATGCTTCGGAAGACTAGATTAAGGCCTATGATAAATGGGTTAAGGCTGATGAGATGGCACGATGTTACATTGTTGCCTCCATGGCGAATTTTTTGCAACATCAGCATCAGTCAATGGGGTTTGTGTACGATATGCTTGAAAATCTCAAAGAGATGTTCGGAGAGCAAAATCGTGCGGGTAAGCAGACAGCCATGAAAGCCCTTTTGAACACTAAGATGGCTGAAGGATCTTTGGTTAGGAAACATGTACTTGACATGATGAGTCTTCTGAACGAACTCGAGGTACTTGGAGTTGTGATTGATAAGGAATCTCAAGTTGAGATGGTCCTGCAGACTCTGCCTGACAGTTTTCAGCAATTTCGCTTGAACTACAATATGACAAAATGGATTTGTCACTGGCGAAATTGTTGAATGAGCTGCAGGCGGCAGAATCCATTATCAAGCAACAAGGCCCTACTGTGGCAATGACTGTTGAGAAAGGTTCAGTTCCTAAGCCAAAAGGCGGACAGAAAAAGAAAAAGGCTCGCAAGGTTGTGGCACCCGGAGGTGCTGCTGATGGTGTAAGCAAGCCTAAGGGCAAGTGTTATCACTGTAAGCAGCCTGGGCACCACAAGAAACAATGTCCCGCCTATCTGGCTAAGATGAATAAGCAAGGTAATCCATATTTAAATGTCGTTGAAAGTTGTTTAGCGGTTGTTTCTACCATATCATGGTGTGTAGATTCGGGAGCCACTAATCATATCTGCACTTCTTTGCAGGGGTTTCAGGAAACGCGACGGCAAAGTGAGAATGAAGTTTGCATTTTTCAAGCCAATGGCGAACCAGCACCAGCTTTAGCATTAGGATATATTAGAGTTGAGTTAAGTAGTGATAGAGTTTTGAATTTAAAAGACGTTTTATATGTACCTTCCATTAGAAGGAATTTGCTTTCAGTTTCGAGATTAATGGATGCTGGTTATAATGTCTTTTTTATTAATAACTCTGCTATTATTAAGTACAATAGACTTTTTATCTACATTGCTGCCAGAGTACATGATCTGTTTATACTTAATATTTCTCCTGATGTGCTACAACCGAAAGAGCTAAATAACGTTGACCTGCCACGTAAAAGGAAGCATATTTCTGAATTGAGTCAAACTTATTTATGGCGTTTACGTCTAGGTCATATAAATCTAAATAGGATCTCAAGGTTGGTTTCTGATGGATCCCTGAGTTCATTGAGAGTGGAGGCACTACCAACCTGCGAATCCTGTTTAGAAGGAAAAATGACCAAGAGACCCTTCCCTTCAAAAGGAAATAAAGCCAGTGATAAGTTAGAATTAATCCATTCCAATTTGTGTGGACCTATGAATATACAAGCAAGAGGTGGTTTTGAGTATTTTGTGACTTTCACAGATGACTACTCCTTGCGCCGCAAGTCTGAGTGCTTTGAGGAATTCAAAGAATTTAAGACAGAAACGGAGAAACGACATGATAAACATATCAAATCATTGCGATTTGATCGCGGTGGTGAATACCTTTCTGCATAATTCATTAGATACTTATCAGATTGTGGAATAACGTCTCAATTATCTGCTCCAGGAACACCACAACAAAATGGTGTAGTAGAAAGAAGAAATAGAACCCTTATGGAAATGGTCAGATCAATGTTGAGTTATTCCGACCTGCCCTCATCCTTTTGGGGATATGCTTTAGAAACAGCTAATTACATTCTGAATTTGGTTCCTCCCAAGTCAGTACCTTCAACTCCAGCAGAATTGTGGACTGGGCACAAACCTAGTCTGCGGCATATTCGAGTTTGGGGTTGTCCAGCACATGTGTTGAAAGAGAAAATAGATAAATTGGAATCGAGGACAGAGGTGTGCGTTTTTATTGGATATCCAAAAGGAACAAAGGGAGGTTTATTTTATTATCCAAAAGAAAAGAAGGTGATTGTTACAACAAATGCCAAATTTCTGGAAGAGGATTATTTAATAAATCATGTTCCTAGAAGCAAACTTGTTTTACAGGAATTGAGCAAAGAAATAACAAAATATCCATCTCCAAAACATATCCCGGCAGCCAGTATTGATTTACCACTGCGTTCTCGTAGTGGGAGGAATGTCAATAGGCAAGAGGACACACAAGAGGCATTGTCCGACATCTCGTTGTGCCGAAGCAGTGGGAGTAATGTTGAGCAACCTGCAATTGAAGAAGAAGCTCATGAAATTCTGGCACCACAAGGTGAGGAGAATAACGTTGAGCACTCAGTTCTTCATGATGATGTCGTGGACGAAAATGCACCTATAGTGTCTCGTCGTAGTGGGAGAATTATTAGAAAACCTTCTCGGTAAGTACTCTTGGGAGAATCTTACGATAGGATCCCTGAAGAGACTAATACAGAACCTCTAAATTACGACGAAGCACTACAGGATATAGATGCTGAAAAATGAATTGTTGCTATGAAATCTTAAATGGAGTCTATGTACTCCAATCAAGTCTGGGATCTTGTGGAACCACCTGCGGGAGTCAAACCTATTGGCTTTAGATGAATCTATAAGAAAAAGAGAGGAGTGGATGGAAAAGTGCAAACTTTTAAAGAAAAGGTTGTTGCGAAAGGGTTTACTCAGAAAGAAGGGATCGATTATGAGGAAACCTTTTCACCGGTAGCCATGCTTAAATCAATAAGAATCCTCTTATCTATTGCTGCACATTATGATTATGATATCTGGCAAATGGATGTCAAGACGGCTTTCCTTAATGGAAGTCTTGATGAGTGCATTTATATGGCACAACCAGACAGTTTCAAGAAAAGCGGTGATGAGCACATGCTGTGTAAGTTGAACAAATCCATTTATGGATTGAAACAGGCATCTAGGGCATGGAACACTTGTTTTGACAAGTCGATTAAGACTTTCGGTTTTGATCAATGTGAAAACGAGTCTTGTGTCTATAAAAAATGGGATGGAGAAAAAGTAGCATTTTTGGTACTGTATGTAGACGATATCTTGCTCATAGGAAATAATGTGGGCATGAATTCAGTCAAGGAGTGGTTGTCCTCACATTTTGATATGAAGGACTTGGGAGAAGCAGCTCATATCCTTGGGATCAAGCTCATGCGAGATCACAAGCAAAGGATATTAGGCTTGTCTCAAACACTTTATATTGATGCTATTCTCGCCAGATTTAGCATGCGAGATTCCAAAAAAGGATTCCTTCCTTTTAGGCATGGAATCTCTCTGTCCAAGGATCAGTCTCCCAATACGGCTGATGAAATAGAGAAGATGAAGGCGGTCCCTTATGCTTCTGCTGTAGGGAGTCTTATGTATGCAATGCTATGTACTAGACCTGACATCTGCTTTGCTGTTGGCATAGTTAGCAGATTTCAGTCTAATCCTGGGAAAGAACATTGGACTGCAGTTAAGCATATAATCAAGTACCTGAAAAAGGACTAGGGATTGTATGTTGGTTTTTCACTCAAGCGATCTTGTACCCATTGGGTATATAGACTTAGATTTCCAGTCAGATAAAGATTCTAGAAAATATACCTCAGGACATGTGTTTACCTTAGGAGGAGGAGCCATAACTTGGAGGAGTATTAAGCAATCATGTGTTGCTGATTCTACCATGGAAGCCGAATATGTGGCTGCCTCTGAGGCTGCCAAGGAGGCTGTTTGGATCGGGAACTTCATGAAAGAGGTTGGTGTTGTCCCTTCAGTACAAGCACCAATTATACTTTATTGTGATAACAGTGGTGCGGTTGCAAACTCGAAGGAACCACGAAGCCATAAGAGGAGTAAACATATTGAGCGTAAATATCATTTAATTCGTGACACTGTTCAGAGGGGAGGGGTAAAAGTTTTGAAGATTGCATCAGCGGGCAATTTGGCAGACCCGTTTACCAAAAGCTTGCCGCAGAAGACTTTTGACAAGCATGTAGAAGAAATGAGTATTAGAGTTGTAGATGCATGGTTATGAGTCTAAGTGGGAGATTGTTAGGATATACTATTAACCATGCGGGTTGATTATAGTATTATGTTTTATTTTTTTTGGAACAATTATTTATTTATTTATTGAATTCAATGAAGTCTTAATTTAAATAGATCATTTATTCATATGTGTGCCCTTTACTTATATAGTGGACGATTTAGTGTATGGAGCTTTAGCTCATGCGCGGAAGATTAAATTGTCGGTTCTTATAAGTTATAAAGTTAATGTTCACAATCAAAGATGAAACTGGGTAAAGTATCTTGATGATTGTAGCATAAGATTAAGATATAATCTATCTTGATTATGGGAATGGTTCAGTTCCAACTTCTTATGCTAGTACATTTTTGTGTATTGGACGGACCAAGTAGAGATAAGTATTTTTGTGTATTGGATCTTGTATCCGTCACATGAAATAAGTTAAGCGGAAGTATAAAGGATTAAATTAGTCGATGAATTAAATTGTCAGTAATTTAATTTATTTGATTGGTATCTGTAATCTTAACATGGAGAGTTAAATAAGTTTTTAATGAATGATTTCGAAATTAAACAGAGGAGTGCAATTATAGTTTTCTAGTGGAATAAATTGTAATTTATTATGGTAGGATTAATTCATTCATATTCCGAATTAATACCACAATAGAAAGCCTCGTTACTAAATATGTGGTCCCTGCTGTGCCTGAATATTCTAGAACAAGGAAAGTAAAAGGAAAAATAATATCCTTGGTGGGTTAGAAAAATGCTGCACGTTTTTTGCTAGGGTTTACCCTAAAAAACGTGTGTATATAAAGAAAGCTATTCAACCCTAAGGATTATTCATTCTTTAGCCGAATACGTGCCACTCAAGTATTACGTTCATAGAACTTCAGGATACACAACAGAAGATCGTAGACCTGGAGAGCACGGACGCTATTGAAGACTTGTGCAACAGTTTCAAAAGGTTAGTATTACAATCTCGTATTTGATTATGTTTGTCTAGTTTACATGTGAGAATATGATCTTGGGTGCTTGCTTCCGCTGCGTTTATATGCCTATTTTCTATCACCAACATCGAATCAACGTAGTCATTTTCATTTGGAAGGTAGACAGTATATTGTTGAGCTTGTGGTATTTTAGTTTATGTCTCATTGTATATTGGCCTTTCAAAGAACCAGTAAAGGCGAAGTTAGCGCAAAACTTTTGGTTATAATAGAGATTGCAGGATCATTTGGATCGTGAATCCATATTTTTGCCACAACATTTGGTAGATCACTTTTTAATGTTGCTAATGAACACATACACCCACTTGCTATTCCAATTGCAAATGAAAAAGTAGTTGTGTGGTCAAAAGAGAAGCAAGTGCTTAGAGAACTTTATCAAAAAAGGACCAACCTGGTATTTTATCATGTGTGCACAAAGATATATTGGGAAAGTCCAAAAACAAATATAATGCAAGTAATCTTCCAAACGTGAATGTTCTTTGTGCATTTTGAAGATCAATTTACTGTTTGAAAATCTCAAGCTTGTGTAAAGATACTATAATGATGCATTTGTTTTACTTTAACTGTGTGCTATTTGATTATACCTTTAATAGAGTTCAGTAATTTTAAAGGTTGTCCATACTTGACTTGGTTGACAGATTGCCAAAACATATTATTTATGTCGGGCGTGTGTATATATATGCGTGGAAAAGGCGGTCCTGAGCATTATGGTTGTATATACAGAGGAGTTAGGCAAATGACATGGGAAAAGCGGGTAGCTGAAATTAGAGAACCTGTATATAATAGTGGTCAGTAATGTCACCTGAGAGGAAAAAATCACTTTTGCTGCAACTGCAAGCTAAGAGAGCTGAATCAAAAAAGCAACGAGTAAGAGTAATACATTGTCCACAATGCAAGTTGGTACTTAATCTCAAACACAAAATGCTCTTACAGTTGCGGATCCTCCGTTAGGTTCAGAAGAAGGTAGAACGTATATTGATGTCTAACTTTTAAAAGACACCATACATAGATACACACACTGTTGTGTGTGCATATATAGGTATACATTGTCCACAAGCGGAGAGGAGCAAATTTACTATACCAACAAGAGTACAAAAGAGAGTACAAAATTAGAGTAAATACTCTAATTAATCCCAAATACCCCAAGAGAATAACCTCACAAGATCACTCCAAAGAAAGAGTTCACACAAGTGTTTCCCAACACTCACTCTCTTACAAAATACTCTATAATGAAATAAAGGAGGAGAAAGAAAGACAACAGTGAAAAGCTCTTGAATTGTTGTATTCTCAAATGAGGAGAAGCTCCTCTATTTATAGCAAGAAATCCTTGACCTAATAATGAATATTAAGTCATGGCAAATGTCATGAAAATTTGATCCACAAATTGTGTTATAGTGAATATTATGTCATAGAAAATGTCATAAAAATTTGGGCTACAAATTTTGTTATAGTGGATGTTATGTCATGGCAAATGTCATGAAGACTTGAACCCCACTGGAAAATATGTCAAATTAATGGTCATATTACAAATCTCCACCTTGGCCTAATTTTAACTTATATATAGTATATTTGCTCCACCTTCTGCGCAACAACCCCAATGAGCAAAATCATTCTTCATAAATGCCAATCAAGTTCAGGCAAAGCTTGAACTTGGACACTAGAAGGGGTTTTGTGAACATGTCAGCAGGATTGTCTCTAGTGCTGATCTTCTGAAAAGAGACTTTTCCTTTAGCAATGGTTTCTCGGATGAAATGATACTTTATATCAATGTGCTTCGTCCTCTCATGATACATCTGATCTTTAGTCAAGTGAATGGCACTTTGACTATCACAGAAAATGGTAATATCACCTTAGTGTGAACTAAGTTCCGCAAATAGACCCTTCAACCATAAAGCTTCTTTGATTGCCTCGGTCACTGTCATATATTCTACTTCGGTAGTAAATAAAGCTATTACATGTTGTAATGTAGCTTCCCAACTAATAGAGCAACCATCAATACAAAATACATAACCTGTCATTGATCTTTTTTTGTCAAGATCACCAGCATAATCTGAGTCTACAAAACAAACCAAAGTTTAGTATTTCTCTCAAACTCCAAACACGTGTATGAAGTACCTCGCAAGTATCTGAGAATCCATTTCACAGCCTGCCAATGTGCTTTACCAGGGCAAGCCATATACCGACTTACCACGCTCACTGCTTGTGAAATGTCTGGACATGTACAAACTATTGCATACATAATACTGCCGACTGCACTGGAATAAGGAACATGTTCCATGTACCTCTCTTCTTCCTCTGACTGCGGGGACTGAGCAACTGATAACTTAAAATGAGCAGCAAGAGGGTTACTAACTGGTTTAGCATCTTTCATGCCAAACCTCTCCAAGACTTTCTCCAAATACTTTTTCTGGGTTAGGAATAGCCTGCTGGCTTTTCGAACTCTTTTGATCTCCATGCCAAGGATTTTCTTAGCTGCTCCCAAATCTTTCATCTCAAATTCACTTTTCAGCTGACTTTTCAAATTGGGAATTTCTGTTAAATCCTTAGCAGCAATGAGCATGTCATCAACATAAAGTAATAAGTACATAAATGAACCATCATTTAACTTTCGGAAGTAAACGTAACTATCATACATGCTCCTCAATAACCATGACTCAACATAAAGGAATCAAACCTTTTGTACCATTATCTTGGAGACTGCTTTAATCCGTATAAGGATTTCTTCAACAAACAAACATGATCTTCTATTCCTTCAATTTCAAATCCTTCGGGTTGATGCATGTATATTTGTTCCTCAAATTCGCCATGTAAGAAAACTTTCTTAACATCAAGTTGTTCTAATTCTAAATCATACATGGCAACTAAGGAAAGCAAGATACGAACAGAATTATGTTTAACAACAGGTGAGAAAATATCATTAAAAATCAATTCCTTATACCTGACTATATCCCTTTGCAACTAATCGTGCCTTATACCTCGCATCTTCAACCCCTGGAATGCCATCCTTTTTCTTGAAGACCCATTTGCAACCAAAAATTCTTTTTTATGATGGCGGCTTCACAAGAGACCAAGTACCATTCTTGTGGAAATACTCAATTTCTTCATTCATTGCAATCACCCACTTGGTTGAGTCAGCACCAGAAACTGCTTTTGAATATTTTGATGGTTCTCCAATTTCTTCAGTTTCTTGTGCAACTGAAAAAGCAAATGCAACATAATCTCCAAACCTTAATGGTTGTTTACCTTCTCTTCTTGGTCTATGTTTGGCTATAGAATACTCTTCTTCTGGTTCAACTTCAGGAGTCTCAACTCAGGAATTTCAGCTTCTGGCTCAACTTCAGGAGTTTCAACTATATTTTGCTCCAAAGTTGATGAGCTTGGCTTAGAAAGAATGCCAATCTCAACCTCTACCTATTTATGTGTACTCTTTCCTTTATCTGTATTACAAGAACTAGAAGACTCTTTTCTAGAATGTAACATAGAGGATTCATCAAAGGTTACATCTCTGCTAATAATAAATTTTGGTGCCATGGGATCAGGATACCATAGTCGGTATCCTTTCACTCCAGATGCATACCCTAGGAAAATGCACTTTTTAGCCCTTGGCTCTAATTTTCCATCATTTACATGCATGTATGTAGGGCAACCAAATATCTTTAAATTAAAATATTAGCAGGAGTACCTGACCACATTTCCGTTGGAGTCTTAAAGTTCAAAGGTGCAGAAGGAGCTCGGTTGACAATATAACAAGTTATAGAGATAGCTTCTGCCCAAAAGGCGTTTGTCAACCCAGCATTTGAAATCATGCAATGAGCCCTTTCCAAAAAAGTTCTATTCATCCTTTCTGCCACACCATTTTGCCGAGGTGTCATTGTCACAGTACGATGTCGAGCAATTCCTTCATTCTTGCAAAATTCGTTGAATTCATCATTACAAAATTCCAAGCCATTATCTGTTCTAAGCCGCTTAACCTGTTTTCCTATTTGCTTCTCAATCAAAACTTTCTATTGTTTGAAGTTTAAGAAAACATCACTTTTATTTTTCAAGAAATAAACCCAAACTTTCCTTGAATAATCATCACTGAAAGTTAATATATACCTGGCACTACCTTTTGATGGGTTACGCGAAGGACCCCAAAGATCTAAATGAATGTAAACCAAAGTACCTTTTGTTCTATGAATCGCTGGAGATTTGAATCTGACTCTTTTTTGCTTCCCAAACACACAATGTTCACAGAACTCCATATTTGCGATACTTTGGCCACATAAGAGACCTCTATTGCTGAGGATGGAAAGACATTTTCACTCATATGCCACAATCACATATGCCACAATTTGGTGATGTCGGAATTTGATTTATCTGATATTGAAACTGCAGCAGCACCTGTAACAGTAGATCCCAATAGAGTATACAACGTACCAGATCTGCGTGCTTTCATGATCACCGGAGCACCATGAGAAACTTTCAAAACTCCACCTTCACTTGTGTACTTACACCCAAGAGATTCTAGAGTGCCCAAAGAGATGAGATTTTTCTTCAAGTTAGGAACATGTCTAACATCCGTGAGAGTTCTCATCACACCATCGTGCATTTTGATTCGGACTGTACCTTTTCCAAATAACTTTGCAGGCAGCATTGTTGGCCATCAAGACAATTCACCTCCAATAGATTCATATGTGGTAAATAAATCCCGATTGGGACACATATCATAAGAACAACCCTAATCTAAAATCTACTCATTGCTAGATTTGAAACTATTATTAGTTGCTAAAAGAATAGTTCTCTCAATCTCACCAGCAGCTACACTTGCTTCGGCAGTGTTAGTATTTTTATGCTCATTTTTCTTTTCTGTATACTTTTATTTGTTTTTCAATTTAAAGCATTCAGAAATAATGTGACCTTTCCTATGACAATATATGCACATGACATTTCTGTATCTGGATTTTGACCTTGATTTAGGTCTCTCACTACTTGAATCTTTCTTATTGGATCTACCTCTTATGAATAAGCCTTCCCCTTGGTTCCTATTAGTTTCTCCGGTAATATCTCTATCTATTTGTTCTTTTGATTTCAAAATAAATTTGATATCTTTATAAGAGATAATTCTTTCCATAAAGTATAGTATCTCTTATATGCTTAAACAACTGGGGTAAGGAAATAAGCAATAACACAGTTTGATCCTCATCTTTGATTTCAGCATCTATGTTACTTAAATCCATAAGAAGAGAATCAAAAGTATCAAGATGTGTAAGTATAGAGGTACCTTCAGCCATACTAAAAGTGTAGAGTTTTTGCTTTAGATAAAGCCTGTTTTCTACTGTTTTTTTTTTTTTTCATATATAAGGTTTTCAGCTTTTCCTATATGCCTTTGGCTGAGCTTTCTGCTGCAACTTCACGCAAAACCACATTTGAGAGATTTAAATTAATACCTGATTTTGCCTTTTTTGTCTATGACGGAAAACACCACGTCCGTTATTTTATCCGGCTTCTTCTCCTTTCCTTGTAGTGCCAAATCTAAGCCATTCTGAATTAGGATAGCTTCCATCTTTAATTGCCACATTCCGAAGTTTGCACTTCTGTCAAATTTCTCAATATAAGACTTTGTTAGAGCCATTTTGGCTATTTAAACTAACCCGGTTAGATCTGATTCTGATACCAATTTGTTAGGATCGGGAAATCGGGTAATGCGAAATTTAGCCAAACAACGTTATAGCGACAATAACAAAGACAATGCAAGTTGATAATAACGGCAATTAAAGAAGATAAAGAAGACACAAATTTAACGTGGTTCGATAAAGGTGACCTACGTCCACAAGCGGAGATGAGCAAATTTACTATACCAACAACAGTACAAAAGAGAGTACAAATTTTAGAGTAAAATACTCTAATTAATCCCAAATACCCCAAGAGAATAACCTCACAAGATCACTCCAAAGAAAGGATTCACACAAGTGTTTCCCAACACTCACTCTCTTACAAAATACTCTATAATGAAATAAAGGAGGAGAAAGAAAGACAACAGTGAAAAGCTCTTGAATTGGTGTGTTCTCAAATGAGGAAAAGCTCCTCTATTTATAGCAAGAAATCTTTGACCTATTTGCCATGACAACTTGGTCCACAAATTATGTTATAGTGGATGTTATGTCATGGCAAATGTCATGAAAACTTGGTCCACAAATTATGTCATGAAAATTTGGTCCACAAATTATGTTATAGTGGATGTTATGTCATGGCAAATGTCATGAAAACTTGGTCCACAAATTATGTCACGAAAACTTGGTCCACAAATTATGTTATAGTGGATGTTATGTCATGGCAAATGTCATAAAAATTTGATCTATAAATTTCGTTATAGTAAATGTTATGTCATGGCAAATGTCATGAAGACTTGACCTCCACTTGAAAATAAGTGGCCATGTTACAAGGTTCATAATAAAAAGAGAGGCATGAAGTTAACTTTCATGTAGTGGATGTGACTCTGCTTTTTCTAAGTTGGATAATCAATCTGACATTGTTAATGTCTCTTCTAAGTCAATAGTAACATCTCCAATTGCATGTCAATAATGCAATTCAAATTACGTAACTCACATAAAAGGAAGCAATTCTGCAGACTACGAAATGAATATTATTCGTAGTTCCATCGAAGGCCAAACTAGCAATTCCTTCCGCAATAATTCGACGAAGTGTATGCAAATGTAAAACCACAGCACTGACAACCAATAAATACTGTGCATTACACATGCTTACACAAAAACACAAATTCAATTCCAACCTAAGGAACAAATCTACAGCATACCAATAGATTGAGCAGCACTTCAAAATTCCCAGTTACAGAGTCAAGAATCTCAAGACTTTGAAGCCACCATAGAGCAAGCAAATTTCAACGACTAACACATGAAAAGCTGGAGAAATTCATATGCCATATGCCGAATCTGACATCAAACCCGCAGAGTAAGAGAGAATGCTCACACATCTGAAAGAAATATGGTCACTCAATTAAACGCAATTTTTATGTATAAATTAATGCATTCATCAAATACCTAAAATTTTGACTCACCTTATATGTTGCCACTTACAATTCTATTTTATCGAGAGAAGCTCTTCCGATGTTGAACTAATCTAAAGAGAATTTAAAGAAACGTATCATGCAACACAAATAAATAAACTATTTGAAATATCAATATAAAGGCACATACCAATAAAATATTCTTACCCAATTCAAGTTTCTCAAGATAATCTAAATTTTCCTCAACTCTAACTAGAAGAGATTCATTTCGAAGTCAATCTTGAGCACACACAAGAATATACACCAATGAAGGAGTCAATGAGCTCCTAAATGAATCAAGAATATATCCTCCAGTAGCAAATGCACTTTCTGATGCCACAGTAGAAACGGGAATCGCTAAGTCATCACGAGCCATCTCCTCAAGAATAGGAAATCTACGTGAATTATCTTTCCACCAAAGCAAGATATTGAAGTCATTATTGTCATTCTCAAGTTCTTCACCAAGATACTTGTCCAACTCTGTTCTAACATCCGAACTTCTAACCTTGGCAAAATGTCTCTGGTATTCTTGTCGCAATTTTGAGATTGGTGTTTTATGATGGTTTGGATGACTATGTTCCAATGTGTCAATGGCGGAAGACAATAAAAGTTGAGATCCCATTGAATTTTTCTTTAGATACTCATCAAACAAAGAAGTCAAGTATTTCTTCACTTCATCATTTATTTTTTTCCCTTTTTCTTCCCCAAACAGTCTCACAAGAACAAAAGCAACATATTCAAACTTGTTCCGAGGATCCAACACACTTGCAATAAAAATCATCTTCATCTTTTCTGGATTATTCGAATACTTGTGAAGTTTATCTTCCATTTTTTTTGCCATCAAACTCATCTTGACATTTTCATTTTCAATCAATTTTTTCAACACAACATCAAGCTCACAGATCTCTTCAAAGTGCACATTAGATGTGACATAAAGTGATCCAGAGACCTTCAAGGTAAGTTCATAAAAGGGTTTCAGAATTTTCACCATATGCCTTACATTTTCCCAATCACTACTTACAAGTGAGCCAGCAGGTTTTCCATCGTCACAAACATAAGTAACAAGATAATGCATCAATCCAGGATCAAAAGCCCCATACCTTACAAATGCTTCCTCAAATTCTTGTGCCACATTCAACATCAAATATGTAGAATCCCACCTAGTAGGAACATCCAAGCATAGTGAATTTTCATACGTTATCCTTTCAAATAAGCAACATGCTTTAAACTTTCTCCACCTTTTGGAAGATTGCTTAATGTATCTCACTGCTTGTCTAACACGTTTTACAGAATCACTCACTTACAAAACCTTCTTGAACAATAAGAGTGATGATTTGAGCCATACATCTCATATGAAGGTGGTTACCATCCATTATATTTGTTCCCCATTTACTAAATCGTTAAGACAACTCTTTTACTGTGATATCATCCAAACTATCAACCGTAACAGAGAGCACCTTATCTAAACCCCAATCACGCAAAAATTTGATAATAACAGTTGCCTTGTCACTGCATTTATGACTGGTAATTGGACAAAAATTCAGTATCTTTTTATGCAAAGTCCAATCTTTGCCGATAAAATGAGTCGTAAGACACATGTAATTCATTCCTTGCAATGAAGTCCATGTATCGGCAGTAAGACAAACTCTTCGTCGTGTTTCTTCGAAAATTTTCTTCAGTTTCTGTTTCTCTTCACGATAAAGATCAAAACAGTCCCTAATCACTGTAGTACGAGAAGGAATATGAACTTGAGGTTGTAGGACATTCATTAAGTGCTTAAAACCTTCCTTTTCAACAACACTATAAGGTTGCTCGTCAACGATTATCATCCGAGTTAATGCCCTGCTACAAAGTTCTTGATCAAAATTCCCAGGATTAAGATTTCCCTCAACTATTTGGCCACCTGAAATTAGTTGAAAGCCTAGTAGTGTTCGCCTAGTTTCAACGTTATGGGGAAATTTCGCACACTTTCTCATATGACCAATCAATGTGGATGCACCATTGTCTATCATATGAGCAGCATAGCACTTATAACAGAACTTACACTTTGCTCCTGTTTCTCCGTAAGAATCAACGAAGTTTTCAAAATGTTCCCACACTATAGATCCAGACTTCATAGTTTTCCTTTTCTTTGAACAATTTTCACTGATAGATGTAGTGTTAGTTGTTTCATTTGAACTCCCACGTTCACTTAAACTTTCAATCTCTGCCATCTGATAAGGAAAAGGTTATATTATATCAATCAAACTACAAGCAAGATAAAAGTACAAAAAGCAATAAACATATAGTTAAAAAGAAGAAGCAAGAAAGTGAATAATATACGTTTAAATACAAGAAGCACGAAAAAAAAAAGAAGAATCAACCAGCGAAACAACATCCACCCTAAAACACAAAGAAAACCAAAAGCTAAAGTAGTTTTGATTTGCGAAGTTTGAAAACCTTAAAATAGACCAAGAAAGTTACCACCTTCAAACCTGCAATTCTCTGGGATATTGAACCTAAAAATAATAATGTAGTGTTCTTATGTCCAATATTTCAAAGATTAGAAAAACATGCAAATAGACAAGGCACAAGGAACAAGGCTCAAGAACACATTTGTCAAATAAATGTGTTTGGTTTCTATAGTTAATAATAGCAACCCAAAAAAAAAAATTATATACTCTTGCTAATTTTTCATAGTTGTAGAAAGAGAAACAAGCGGAATAAATGACAAACATTATACCAAACATCACCAAGAAGCTGTTGGATCAGTGCTATTCTTGTTACATGATGATGTTTAGTGTAAAAGATATATATTTCTATGTAAATCACCTCATATTTGGCTTTTGTTTTATGAAATTGGGATGTTAATTGCTTCGATTCATGTTAAATTAAAGTGTTTTTATGTGTAGGAATGAGTCGGGAGCAATTGGGGGCGAAACGAGCAAGAAACAAGCCAAAACGAGACAAAAGCGGACGAAGAGGCATTGGGCACCACAGGCAGACCTTGGGGCCACCTGTGGCGCTAGTCGTTAAAAGAAGTAAGGGTGGAATTAGGGGATTGCCTTGTTTATGAGTGGACCTGTGAAAGAACTTGTCGGTGCAATGAAGCTGAAATTAAGAATCACTAGCTGATGACTATTGTTATGGAGTGTGAAAAAAAAGAGGAAAAAAAAAAGAAGAAGAGAGAAAGAAAAAAACAGAAGAAAAAAAAATTTTGTTAGAAAAAAATGTTAGTGAAAAATATATAGAAAAAAAAAAACACCTCCTATTGATTTGTGCTAGTGGAATGATAGAATTGCTGAGTTGAAAAAGGAAGGCTGTGTATATGAGACAAGTTTAATAATTGAAAAAGAAAAGTGTTCGAAGTGTGATTGTAGTGTATTAAGTGCTTAGGAGGACTAGCCACTATTAGATATATTCTACCCGTCCCTAGCCTACATTACAACCTTAAAAGTCCTAGTTGATCTTAGATTTGACTAACTCAATTAGTAGAAATCTACACTACGAGCAAGCTTATGGTACTTTACGGGAAGCATATGAGTTCTTTATGAGAGTGAGGACATTTTGTTCAAAAATTGTGTGATATGATTCATATATGTTCACTCTTCGGATTGTGGTAAGGGCACATGATTTCATGAGCGATTGGTGATGTTGTAAAATTTATCTTGTTAGGTAAGTATATGTATTGAGATTGCTTAATGGTTGCGAGTTGGCTCTTGAGGTTGGGTGGTAACATTTGGGTTGTTGGATGATATTGAAGTATTATGCTTAAATAGACTTTATGGGAAGTATGTGGATTAATTGTGTGTGCATGCTTATGTGCTAGTGTTGATTGTGTTCAAAAGTATGATTTGATTGAAAAGTCGAATGTTTCGTGATGATGTTAAGTGGATGTAGTTGGGAAGTTGGTATATAATCCCATTGCTCGAGGGCGAGCAAGAGTCTAAGTGTGGGGTGTTGATGTTTAGTGTAAAAGATATATATTTCTATGTAAATCACCTCATATTTGGCTTTTGTTTTATGAAATTGGGATATTAATTGCTTCGATTCATGTTAAATTAAAGTGTTTTTATGTGTAGGAATGAGTCGGGAGGAAGTGGGGGCGAAACGAGCAAGAAACAAGCCAAAACGAGACAAAAGCGGACGAAGAGGCATTGGGCACCACAGGCAGCGCCTGGCGCCACCTGCGGCGCTGGAGGCAGAAAGCAGAAGAAGGGCCACTGGATGCAGCGCCCTGGGGGGCGCCTGGCGCTAGCCAGGGCGCCGACGTCGGGAACCTGTCCTAATTCGTCTAGAAGTCTATTATTTCGACCCTACCCCTTCCCAACTCCTATATAAACCCATCCAAACCCAAGAGGGGGGCATAGAACGTGATTTGGGAGTCAATAACACTACGGAACATCGCACGGAAGCTTGGATCATCAGTTCTTCATCTTTGTCTAGTATTTTTATAGTTATTTCAATACTTTATATTTTGATTGTTTTGAACATGAGTGGCTAATCACCCCTTGTTCTGGGGTTCAGCTTCATGTTGTATTTCTTCAAAATGCTGAAGGTTTCCTGTAAATGACTAAGATGGTCCTCTGCTCGCAGGGACTTAACCAACATGTCATCAAT
>MCJB01047373.1:0-25370 GCA_002018475.1 Nicotiana obtusifolia
AAAAGAGTCTTTTGGACATGCTTTATTCAAGTCTTTATAATCTATACACATTCTTAATTTATTCCTTTTTTTAGGGACTACTACTATGTTTGCCAACCACTCCGGATATTTAACCTCCCGAATAGACCCTATCTTTAGAAGTTGAGTTACCTCATCCTTGATGAACGCATGTTTGATTTAGGACAGAGGCCTCCTTTTTTGTTTGACTGGATGGAACTTCAGATCCAGGATCAGCTTGTGAGTGGTTATTTCCGACGGTATACCTGTTATATCGAGGTGGGACCAAGCGAAGCAGTCTTCGTTAGTTGTAAGGAATCGAATAAGTTTTGTCCTAAGCTCGGAGCTCAGCCCGAGCCCAGGTATACCTTCCATTCGGGCAAGTCTTCTCGCAGTGTGACTTGTTCCAGTTCCTCGACAGTCGATTTTCTGGCATCGGAATCATCGGGGGTGATGAAAGATCTGGGAATTCCATAATCATCATCCTCGACATCTACTTGTTTATCCATGTATGCCGAAGATGGTATCTGTGATTGCTATATTGTCTTGCTCTCGGCCCTTTGGTTAGGAACCGCTGGCGTTGGTGTCATTTCTTCCACCGCGAACATCTCTTTCGCAGTCGGTTGCTCCCCGTAAACTGTTTTCACTCCATCGGGTATCATAAACTTCAGCACCTAGTGTAATGCCGAAGGTACAGCCCTCATGTCATGGATCCATGGCCTTTCAAATAGAGCATTGTACCTCATGTCCCCTACGATCACACAAAACTTTGTTTCTCGAACGGTTCCAGCAGTATTTATCAACAACATTATTTCTCCCTTGGTGGTTTCACATTCCATATTGAACCCGTTAAGTACTCGGACTGTAGGAACAATCCGGTACGACAGGCCGAGTTGCTCCACGACCCATGATCGGATTATATTGGCCGAGCTACCTGGGTCGATTAACACACGTTTTACTCTAACTTTGTATATAAGTACATATATTACCAGTGAGTCATTGTGGGGTTGTACAATTCCTTCCGCATCCTCCTCGTTAAAATATAAAGTCCCCTCCATCACGTAGTCCCGAGTGCGCTTTTCCATGGTGATGGATATTTTGGTACGTTTCAGCATCGGACCTTGAGGGGTATCTACTCCACCGATAATTATGTTGATTGTATGTTGAGGTTCTTCCTGGCCTGCCTTTTTATTCCTATTTCCGAAGTGATTTTTTGCTCGGTCGCTCAAGAATTCTCGAAGGTGTCCGTTATCGAGTAACCGGGCTACTTCTTCTCTTAGTTGTTGGCAGTCTTCTGTTTTATGATCGTGAGTGCCGTAATATTTGCATATCTGATTAGGATCCCTTTGGATTGGATCGGATTGCAATGGCCGAGGCCATTTAGTATCTTTGATGCCACCGATAGTAGATACGATACTGGCAGCATCAACATTAAAATTATACTCCGATAATTGAGATGCTTCTTTATGCCCGATGGGCCTTTCAAATTTGCTTTTGGTCATGAGCCCCCGGCTGTTCTGACCTCGGTCATTTCTCCTTTCATGTCTTGGAGAGTTTTGCTCGGATACGCCGATTGTTATGTCCCCGTGTTACGGTCGATGTCGCTCTCAATTCGATCTTGGTTCGCGATAAACTTCCCTTCGGATTTTGTCATAAGTTCTACCAGGGTAAATGGATCCCGAAGGGGCTCCGAGCTGATCATCTTCAACTCTGATTTTTGACAGGTATCGGTTATGTACATCAGCCTATGTGACGGCAGGGTATTCTATTAAGTTCTATTTAAGTTGCTACGAAGCCGCTGAGCTTCGAACATTGAGCCCTTGAGTGAAAGCTTGAACAACCCAATCGTCTGTGACCGATGGAAGATCCATCCATTCCATTTGGAACCGGGACACGAACTCTCTCAGCATCTCGTCATCCTTCTGCCTGACTTTGAAAAGGTCCGATTTCCGCATTTCAACCTTGATGGCGCCTGCGTGTGCCTTTACAAAAGAATCCACAAGCATAGAAAATGAGTCAATAGAATTAGGGGGTAAGTTGTGATATACCATGTCATGGCTCCTTTCGACAAGGTTTCCCCAAATTTCTTCAACAGAACGGATTCGATCTCGTCATCCTCTAGGTCGTTCCCTTTGATAGCGCATGTATATGCGGTTACATGCTCATTTGGGTCGGTCATTCCGTTGTATTTGGGGATTTCTGGCATACGGAATTTCTTAGGTATCGGTTTCCGAGCCTGCTCGGTGGAAAAAGTTTTTGTACGAACTTTTTGGAATCTAGGCCTTTTAATACCGGGGGTGCTCCTGGGATTTGATCCACCCTAGAGTTGTACGTTTCCATCTTCTTGTTATTTGCCTCAATTTTTTCTCCCCAGATTCTATTCGTTTAGTTAGTTCTTCGAGCATCTTCATAATTCCGGGATTCGCCACCGATTCACCCTCATTCAAACCTCCTACATTCGGTCCATCTCTATGGGTAATTTCCCGGGAAGGGCCAGGCTCAATAATGTTCGAGATTTGGCTTCGATTTTGTAACTGAGCTATGGCGGCCTATTGGTCTTGTAATATTTCGAAGATCATCCGGAGGCTGATCCCATCCCTTTCATCATTTTGGGGAATTTGTGTCATCGATCGAGTTCCCCTATGAATGCTATTTGAGGGGCCGGTAAGCTGATCTGCATCAACGGCTACTTGTTAATTAGCATCGGTTGGAATTTCATCAGCAGGCACTATGTTATTATTTTCGCCTTGATTATCGAACTCGTTACCAACATGCGGAGGTGCCGATTGAGAGTTTGACATTTCCGTATTGCAACCTAGAATCAGAGACACTTCAAAGAGCAAGTGTAAAACAATGTGTGTGACAAGAAATTGTATCAAATATCCATTATTATCCTCAGCCCCACGATGGGCGCCAAACTGTTTACCCTAAATTTCGGGTAACAATTGAATTTATACGTGGTTTTAAGGATATGTGGCCTAATTTGATACAAATGATGAATAATATAACGAAAATTGAAATTAACGGATAAATAGAGAAGAAACGCAAACCATCCAAGGTAGACACTCTTGGCCGTTGACTGATCCTTCTTGGACAGAAACTGACTATAATAGGAATTGAAACAATACAATGATTTAAGATAGCAATATATCACTGTTTTTCCTTTCTATTGATGATTCGTGTAAAAAAGATGTCCCTTAAAATGGTTCAACTCTCCCTTTATATAGTGGGGAGGTCATACATCTGGTAAACTGCTATACAAGGTAAAAATCTCCGTATAAGGTAAAAATCCTCTTATTTGCTAATTAAACGGTTCTATTGATTAGTGTCGAGATTCCCGCCGTGATGTTCATCTCATCACGGATTTTTCGGTTCTCCGACATTTAGGTTTAATGATCTTCCCTTGGACATTTTCGGAGTCAGGCTCGATCTAGGATCACGGACCCGGTATTCTCGACGATGGACATTCTGGCTTCGTATTCCAATTCGATGAAGTTCAGGTTCGATCTTCGATCCTACGCATTTTGAGCCCGATCTATCGAACAATAGTTGAACTCAATACTAACCGTACAGAGTCGAGCCCGATTTTGATCATATATAGGTGGGCCCGACTTCGACCGTATACGCAAGCACTTGTATATTTCATGCATCTCGCTTATATATTTCATCACGCCCATATATTTCTTGACAGTAACTTATGTGATGACAACGATAAATGGTATGTTGCCTTGCGAATAGGTAGATGTTTTCAGATGCGCCGCAATATAACCCAACAGTGTCCCTCTAATACTCGCTTTCTTACATCTTATATGGGAAAAAATAAGACGTTTAAAAATGACAGATAAAAAACAGTATTACTAACTCCGGTAGCATGATCGTCATATCTCTCTTGCTCCTATTACCATCTATGACCTCTATTCTGCCAACGAATGTCGAACATCCTATAACATCTACAACGGAAAACATACTAAAAATTAGCAAATAAGTGTAAACAATTTAATAAGGCATAAATAATTTACAAATAATCTATCATCACTAATTCGAGTCTCAATAGTTGGGATGTCAACAAATTGATGGGATTTCACAATGTTTTTCATCAATTTTCTTGAATGTAATAAATATCAGGAAATATATCATGTGATCCCCCATGATCGGCAAATAATTTTCAGTATTAAGAGTCACCTTAAAACCTGTAATTACGTGCAATGAACTTATTCTGATGTCTTGTGAATTGTTGCATGCATTAAATCCTTCTGTTGGGATAAAAATAACAGTAAACTAATTATAAGAATTCCACACAAGTGAAATAAATATATAATGAATAAGACAGATGAAGATTCGTGGCATGAACAGCGAAAGAACCAATGAAAAGAATCAAAATAATAAATCATGGAACAACTGAATATAATAGAATCAAAATAAAATTAGAATATATACATCCTGATCGATAAAAACCATGTCGCGGCTAATAACTTCATTATTGTTCTTCAAATTGACCACAAGATACGACATATCCTAGTTTGGCTAATCTTTCATGGAAGGATTAAGGTCATCAAGCGAGGACGCAACTACCATTTATCTAAAGGCCATTTAGAAAATATAATTAGTTGTAACTATTTAAAATCCAGCAAAATAAATTCACATGGAGTCCACTAATACAATCCCTTTGTATAGGCAATGCAAAGGAGACGACAAAGATAATAATTTTATGTATTTAACACATCAATGCAAAAGTAATTAATGAATACGAGGAACTCAAAAGATCATTACGTTGGTAAAGATGAAATGCTTTATAAGACAAGAATATCACAAGCTTAAACAATTATGAATACAACAGAACCAACATACTGAATGCACATTAACAACCCAACATAACAAATCAAATATTCAGCTGAGAAAAATTAAATGAGCAAACAATCAGCATGCTCAATTGCAAGTACAATTAAAAAATAACTGAACCGATACACCAATTATGTACCATGTACACACTGACACATTACTTTTTTATTATTATATATAGATAAAGACTCAATTATAATTTGTTCTGGAGAAAGATACAATGCTGTATTAAAAAATGAATCCAACAATCACGTTGTCTTGCCGATGGAAAGCTTTTAATCGACCTGTGGAGAGTAGTATGAAAAGAAAACCCACACAGCCAGAAAATCTGAAGGCTATCTGGTAAACATCCCACAGCATTAGAAGTATTTTTGCATGGGGAAGAAGAGAGCAGAATTATTATTTCAGCTTAGATTATACCCAAATACAACAAACTTTTATTATCACTCTGACAAGAAGGCCAAAGATTCAAGACATCAATATTGAATAGCTTTAGCCATCCTTTTAAACCGTGCACGGTTCTTGGGAACGTCAACATTCCCAGCAGAAGATAAAATAGTGAAATAAAAATAAACTACAACCGGCTAAAGCAGAGGAGGAAAAAACAAAAGGAAAAAGGAGACAGAATAAGAATAGAACTAAAAATCTCCACAGCAAATTCATGATTCAAGCTAACTGCAACAAGTAAAAAGATGGAACTGATTCTCCCTGGCATTACTTTCCACCATCACAATCTAGCAGCAACTTTTACAACTTTCAAATTGGAACAGATGGAGCCAGTTTTCCATCACATATACTGCATCATCAAGCCACTCTGCAATTAAAATTTGATAAAGTAGCTAAAATACAGAAATAATATTCATGCCCCAGGAAACCACTTGCGCAAACTTTTTGTATAAACATGTGGACTAAAAAAAGCACATGCAGACCTTTAGTTGAAGCTGAATCCCCCAGAAGGCACAGAGACCTCGCCATCTCCAAACTGAAAACCCTGTTGGGGTGCATCACCTGGTGGCATTGTCTCGTCATCTTCCTCCAACCAGTATGTCTCAAGAATCTTAACTGCCTTTTCATAAATCTCTTGATTGTCATGGCTTTGGAGATTCTCAATTTTTTCTAAACCTTCTGCATCATCAATCAGCTGCGCATAAAGATTTACATCCGCTGTCCGGCCCAAATTCTTCTCAGCTTCACCAACCTTCAAGATATTTTCAAGCCCTTCAAGACAAACTGTGACAATCCTTGGATCAGGACAAATGAGAAGATCACACAGTGGTTTGATACAACCTTGACTAACAAGGTACCTGCAGGTAATGATAACATAAATCGAGCAGAAATGTCAGCGTTTGCCAACAGCTTGTGGTAACCAGAATATCCAAATCTTACTTGATCTGCTCATGCGAACCACCAGATGTAGCATTTGAGATTGCCCATGCAGCCTCCTTTTTTATATCAAACTCCGCATTTTGTAGCAAATTAACGAGAGGACCAATAATACCAGCTTCAATTACAGACTGCAGCATAGATAAAATAACATAATCAAGAAGCACAAGTGGAAACAATAAATAAACATCCTAACATTGCCAAAGAAAAACGGTCACGAGAAAGATTAATTTTTCTGTAGTCCAGTTCTTCTTTCTTCTTTTCTTTTTTGGAAGAGAGAGGGAGCTGGTTGGCAGTAAGGGAGCAAACAAAAACTAGCCATAAAACCAGAAGTATACACCCAGCACTACCTGAATTTGCTCCCTGTTGCCAGCTGTGATGTTTGAAATTGTCCAGCAAGCTTCCTTCTTAATACTCTTCTTGTGATTACCATTCAACAAGTTCAAAAGACAGGGCAAAGACTGATGGTTGATGATACACTGAGAAGAAATTTTATTAGTAAGAAAAGTAAGCTTCAGCATTTGACATCGGACAACAATATACCCCTTTTTCTTAAGGTATCAAAGAACAAGATACCCTTTTCTCTTAAGATATCAGACAACAAGATACCTTTTTTTCCTTAAGGTATCAGACAGCACGACACCCTTTTTAATAAGGTATTAAACAATGAAATACTAAAAAGAGGATTTGAAAAATAAGCTTCATTATCTGGCATCAAACAACAAAACCACAGATACACAACCATAGTTTAACACAAAAATGAAAAAGAAAGACAAAGCAGAACATAATCACCAACCATCACAAGAAGATATGATCCCACAGATCAAAACCATTATGTTGAGCATAGACATACCCTAATACAGCAAAGATTGGCAAATATATTTGTGGTCCAAGATGCATGTCATATGCCAAGTAATGCAGATTAAAATGGGAAGTTCAGAAATCTCAGGGTGTTCAAAATCCTATATCTCTCTATTACCTAGTTCAAGGAACATAATACAGAAATATTTCACCTATCATCAGAAAAGAAGAGACTGAGTTTTTTTTTACTAATTTAGGAAACACCAAAATAAATCTATCATTTATCCCAATTTGCAACGAGGTAAACAATATGTCAACAGCTGTAGGAAGCAAATCAATAGAGATTAGAGATGCATGGGAATGTTCAACAGAACAAAGAAAGTAGGAGAAGAAAATCATAAACTAGCACAGCTACAAATTCAGTGGAAACAATTTACAGTGAAAAAGGAACCACTTAGCAACAGATGAAGAAAAAATTATATGTAATGTTAACCACATATCTTTCCTCAAGTATGCACGTGACAACTGCTGATAGATACCCAGTGTTATAAAAAACGAGCGCTTCTCACTTAAAGCACAGAAGCGAGGCGATGCGAGGGGTCTACGCTTTTCTGCCCTGAAGCACAGCATCTGTAAATAAGACCACGCTTCAGGCAAAAAAGCGAGAAGCGAGGCGATGGAAAAAAGCGAGAAAAGCTCGCTTAAGCGAGGTCCAGCAGCTGCCTAGGGTTTTTTCAAAAAGAAAAAATCAAATACACTTGCGCACATTTCTTCCAAACACATCTGCTTCTCTGCTGTGACAACTCTCTTCTTCTCTCAACTGTTGCAAGCCTTCGAGTTCTTGTCTTCTCTCAGGTAAGTTTCTCTTCTTCTCTTCTCTTCTTCTGCTTCTCTTTCTTCTCCTCTTCCAATTTTCTCCGCTACTGTTCGACTCCTCTCATCTTTTCTCTTCTTCTCTTTCTCTTCTTACTTTCTATTTTTATTAGTTCTTTTCTATCCTGCCTTGTTTTCTATTTTAGGGTTCTGCTCTATTTTTTTTTTTTAATTTCTGCTGTTCACCATGCTTCTGCTTTGTTTTTCTGCTGTTCACCGTTCTACCATGTTTTAACAGTTCTGTTTTTTTTTTTTTTTTTGGTTGTTGAAGAATAGGATGTTGCTCCTTTTGTGATTTGGTTTTGCATTTGCTTAATATGTTATAACTTTTGAGGATTATTGACTATCTAGTTTTAGTATCCATTATTTACTTCTTAATTTAAGAATTGAAACATTTGCTTAGTATGTTATTTTTATTAAGTTCTTGGTCATTTATCTTTGCCTATTTAATATTTTTTTATTTATGTATTAAATTGCGCTTCACATGAAAAAGAAGCGCGCTTCGCTTCACGCTTCTCGATTTGGTGAAGCGAGGCCACCTCGCTTTTTCCCGCTTCCCGCTCTCCAAAACACTATAGATACCAACATTATATATTGCAATTTATTAGGTGAATATTTGGTCTGCAAAAAGAATAAACTAGGATAAGATGTTTTGGAATGAATCATCCTCCAACGGACCACATGAGGTTGGTTAACACAGAAAAGAATTCCAGAAACATCTCAATTATCTTATCCCATTTCTGTAGTGCTGGATAAAGATTTAGATAGACATAATTGACCAAAAAACGCCCCTGGATGATAAAGGCAAACTTCACTAAATTTGTATTTTATTAGATTTTGAAGAATTGTATAATGTGAACCAAATATAAAACATGTATAACATAATTAAGAATTAAAATAAGTAAATAAATAATATACATTACTTTCTCCGTCCCAATTAATGTGGCACTTTTTTCTTCTTAGTCAGTCCCAAAAAGAATGACATCTTTCTATATTATTAACAATTTAACTTTAAACTTCCTATTTTACCTTAATAAACTAATTCATAGCCACACACTTTTCTATGGCTTATTTTAGACCATAAGTTCCAAAAGTCTTTTTTTCTTAGACTCTGTGCCCCGGAAAACACCATCAAATAAATTGGGACGAAGAGAGTAATATATAAATTCTTTCACAACTACACTAAGAAAATTCAATGATAATGATGAACATAAAAAAAGCCTAGAGAACCTAAGATGTCTTAAAGATGAAACATATAGTTTTCTAAATAATTGAGAAATCCCTAAGGACCAGCGACGCAAGGTTCGAAACTCAATGGATAATGAGTAAGCCCCTCTCTACCTTCACCACTTAAATATCAGTCCTTTAATCTGCAAAAGGGTTCGAACCTATAATGTGCGCCAAACCAACACATCACAAGTTGCGCTCTTACCACTAGACTAAAGCTCTATGAGCCTTCAACATAAAACATATATGAAAAGTCCCACAACGGTACTATAAGGGATGGTGGTCTCCTTAATATGGCTTAGACAATCCTCATCTCATGAGCTAACTTCTAGTTTTTGAGGTTGAGTTAGACTCAAGGTTCATTTCTTTAACATGGTATTAGAGTAGGACCCATTCCAATTGTTGTTTTCCGATGTTGAGCCCCCATATTAAATTGCCCACGCTCCAGATGTTCAGCCCTGTGCATGGAGGGGGGACGATGAGTCCCACATTGACGCTTTAAGGGATGGGTGGTCTCTTTAATATGGTTTGGATAATCCTCACTGCATGAGATAGCTTTTAGGGTTGAGTTAGGCCCAAGGTCATTTCTTTGACAACATATAATAATAGTAATTTAGATTGAGCAAAGTTTAAGTGAAGGCATAAATGAGTGTGTGCAAATACACATATATTCAGTCTATGATGAGGCTCTTATCTTGATCTAATTCCCACCTTGACTAGGGACTAATTTTGTCTCTTGTTCTCAAAAGAAAGGGATTAAAACGTATCGTTCCCTTATAAACTTTTGCATTTCAAAGTCGGGACAAGGGCTATATAGCAGGCAAATTTGAAATTATTCCACTTCATCACATAAACTAATCATGCACTATGTTAGCTAGATTCAGTGAAAACTAAGCGACATAAAGTAAATTCAGAGCGTAGAGCTCCCACTTGCCATAAGATTTGACTGATCCTAAAGATATTACCAATTCCTTCCACCATTATTAATTCATTGATAATTGTATCAAATGCAGAGAACAATTAGCTGTTGTATCATCAGCAAGTATAAAAATTGGAAAAATAGTAACATCTATCTAAATTTTACCTGAGTTTGCATATCATCTCCGGTCACAATATTTCCAACTGTCCGAAGCGCGGGAATCAAAACCGATGGAGACGGGTGACTACCATGTTTAAATCAGTCAGTTAGAATCAGGAAATACAAAAATAACCTATATAAAGAAAGGAGAATCTTCAAGCGCTTCATAACCAAATATAAACTGGAACAATACCAAGCACTTACAGTAATAACTCAATTAAACGCGGGCATACTCCAGAATCAATAACAGCTTGAATTTTATCATTTGTACCATCCGAGAGATATGAGAGCGCCCAGCAAGCATCAGTCAAAACTTCTTCATCGGTTAAATGAATAAGTTGTTGAAGAGCTGGAAGTGCAGGCCTTGTCTGCACAATCAAGTTTACAGGTTTAGATATGCATAGAATCATCAATATTATCAGGTTTGTCCTCTGTATATCAAGTATTACTTTGAAATTAACGCACCCAAGAAGTATAAGTGTATAAATTGCACAAGTAAGGACACATATAATATTCTAAAGCTAAATATAAGAATGAGTACCTTAACGATACATAGTTGAAAATGATAGTTTTAACAATGTAGTTCAACAATACCAACAAGAAAATCACATAGTTATTTTATGAAGGTGACAAAGAAGCTTGCACTCATAGTTTGTTCAGGACCAATTGCTAACCAGAAATAAAAATTATTCAACTTGCTTCCAGTAAAAAGACATCTACTGGGTTGGCAGGCCAACTGTATTTAGACATTCGTGCTGGTTGTTAACAATCTTTAATAAAGCCTCACTGAGTGCAAAAACAAAATGTTTTTCCAGGATTGAGCTCAATGCATAAAGCATGAATTATCTATCAGCTTTTGAGAAAGATGTGACGGAACAAGCCACCAAGCAACACTATGGATGAGCAAATAGAATTAGTTATTGCTCAGCATCAATGAAGAATGTGACTAATATGAACCATACACACTGTACTATCTGTTACAGTAAATCTTTATAAATGAAAGAGCACTTATCAGAGATCACCACTTTATATTTGCAATTTTTAGAGTTAAAAGCTAATCAAGCCTTAAGGATCCACCTGATCAAAAGCAGGCTGTGGTTTGCCTCTGCAGAAATTTGAAAGTGTCCACGTTGCATTTCTCAACATAGACAGCTTGGCATTTGGATTCAGCTGAGATAGCAAGGGAACTAGAGCTCCACAGCTAAGGACAAGATCGCGGCACTTTGGGGAATCACCAGCAACATTTCCTAGAGCCCACACAGCCTAAATGAGAAAAGGAGGATATCCAAAATGTTCTCAATACCATAAATCAAACACTAGCATTCAATAACTGATAACAGTTCACAGAGACAAACGGCCATAAATAACTTATGAAAGTTTCAATTTGCCTCTACTAGTATATACCTGCTCTCGCACATCATCACTAGGAGAACCAAGAAGTTTCACAAAAATTGGGACTGCACCAGATTCAATCACCACCTTGGTATGCTCAGATGTCCCAGAAGCAATGTTTGTGAGAGCCCATGCTGCCTCAAACTAAAACCATTGAAGGGAAAAGTTAAGGTGTTATCGCACTACTACTCTTCCCATAGGAAAATTCAAGAATAAGAAAGCAAGGTGGCAAACACCTGAAGTTGTGGAAAGTCGTCCCTCACAAGAAATTGAACAAAACGAGGAACAACACCAGCTTGAATTACTTCCTCAATTGGTGGACTCCTTTCTGTTGATAGTATGATCAGAGAGATTATCTGAAAGTCCAAGTAACCACAAGAGAGGAGTAAAACATTAACACAAACCCATAAAAAAAATGATTACCTATCGAGAGCAGCTTCCGAAACTGAGTAGTAGCCTCAAGCTGTAGATTTCCATCTTCCGTCCACACACCCGAAACCATTGCTGGTAAGTTCTCTAGCTGCAAACACAAAGGTTAATCAATATCAGCTATCCATTTCTATATTTGAAGGACACAAGACTGCCCTAACGCAGCAAGAACACTTTGAATAAGTCAACACATTAAACAAAAGCATTTCAGACTGACCAATAATTCTTATATGATTCTCAAAAATAACACAAGAAACTTCTTCATGTAGAAGGAAAGGGGAAAAAAGGAACTTCTAAAATAGTTAGAGAAAGTCTACCATCTGGCATGAAAGAAAAGCCACATCTATCCAACACTTGACCCATCACTACGGCACAACGACTACTGTTTCAACCATAGGAATCCTCGATATCTGATTAGCTCCATATGGCCCATTTCTTTCCAATATTCAATAATATGGCTTATGAGTCAAGCCTCACGTCCACGAGTCATCCCCAAGAGAGTTAGATTTAAGTATCCTGGGTCAATAATCCAAGATAACGGGGAAATTGATGATGATGTCACACCAGTGTTGTGAAAAGTGCCCGCTTCCGCGCTTAAAGCGCGAAGCGAAGCGAAGCGGGCAGTTGGTCGCTTCTGTGTTGTGAAACGTAGCATGTGATATAAAGCGTGAGCTTCTGCCAAAAAAGCAAGAAGCGCGAGAAGCGACAGAAGCGAGTGCTTCTGTATATTAAGTGGCTTCCAACATTAAAAATAAAAAAGAGCTACTTTTGTCAAAACATCATCTAGCAGCAAAGAAAAACAGGTAACTAGAGTTCCCATTTTCTGCACTTTTCAAGTTCAAGTTCATCAAGTTCAAGCTCAAGTAAGAGATTTCTTCTTCCTCCTCCTCCTCCTCCTCCTCTTCCTCCTCCTTCTTCTTCTTCTTTCACTGTTTCAGTCTCAAAATAGCAGCAAAATGCTGCCAATTTTTTTTTGCTTCTGTTTTTTTTTCTTTGTTTTCTTCTTCTTCTTCTTCTTCTTCTTCTTCTTCTTTTGCTTCTTCTTTTCTTTCAATGTTTCAGTCTTAAATTGCAGCGAAATGCTGCCCAATTTTTTTCTTACTTACTGCCAATTTCCTTCGGTTCTTTTCCTTTCGTATCTATTTTAATATTTTCTTTTTAAAATTCCGCTTCACTTCAAAAAAGCGAGCGCTTCGCTTCACGCTTTAAGCGAAAAGAGGCTTGTCAGCTTTTTCTCACGTCACGCTCTTCACAACACTGTGTCACATATCTATTGAAGCGGGGTGGATAAAATGGAGGTTATTATTCGGTATGTTATGTGGCAAGAATGTACCTTTGAGACTTGAAAGTAAGTTCTATAGAGTGGTGGTTAGACCGAATATGTTATATGAGGCAGAGTGTTAGCCTGTCAAAAAATCCCACATTCAGAAGATGAAAAGTGGTAAAAATGAGAATGTTGAGATGGATGCGTGGGCATACCAGGAGACATAAGATTAGGAATGAAGATATTAGGGACAGGGTGAGAGTGGCCACTGTGGAGGACAAGATGCGAGAAGTGAGGTTAAGATGATTTGGGCATAGAAGAGAAGGGACACAGCTGTCCCAATTTGGAGATGCAAGAGGTTGGCCATGGTGGGTATGAGGAGAGGTAGAAGTAGGGCGAAGAAGTTGTGGGAAGAGGTGATTAGGCAGGACTTGGCAAAATTACAGCTAACCGAGAACATAACACCTTGATAGGAGGGTGTCGAGGTCGAGGATTAGGATAGAGGGTTAGTAGGTTACTAAGCGTAATTCTTATCCATACCGATAATATTCGTATTGCTCTTGCATCCTTTAGACTTAGTTATTACTATATGTTATTCTGTTTCTTACTCCTATTCAATTTATTGTCTCTTTCGCTTCGGTTTATCTAACATTGTGTTGTTGGTACTACTTGCTGCAATGGCTTCTTTCTCATATTTTATTGTGCCGAGGGTCAATCAGAAACAACCTCTCTACCTTCACGAAGATAGGAGTAAGGTATGGGTACATTCTATCCTCCCCAAACCCCAATTGTGGGATTCACACTGAGTTTGTTGTAATTGTTGTTGCTGCAATAAATCAATTAAATATGTATAAAATAATTTTAAAAACACTAAAAAGGAAAAACAATATAGCTTCAAAATTGATGAAAATACTAGTCCAAATTCAATTCATAATCTCGAAGAGTACTATTAACTTGAAAATATTAAATCTCACAATCTACCTTACCATTTTTCTAGCTTCAAACTCTAACCCTAACGAAAAACATTATTCAACCGACAAGCACCTAAATTAGAAAAATACAAAAGGTATAAAGCGAGAAAATTAATCCGATCTAAATTTACAGCTTAACTAACAATCACTGCAGTAAGAAAACAGAAGAAATGTTTACTATTGACCTTCTTTTCGACGGTGGTGTGAGCAGGAAGAGTAAATTGTTGATTAGGCTGAAGGCCTTCACGGCGTTTCTTCTGCAAGTTCTCCTCTCTCTTATTTTTACGAATCTCAACCATGTTATCCTCTCTCCTCCGCCGACCTTCTTCCGCGTCCACCGCTACTTTATACCGGTTCCGACGAACCTCGGTTCTCGCGTTCGGCCTCAACGACATCCTCGATGAATTCAAATGAAAACCCTAGCAGATAGAGAGGAATATGTGTATATTATATATCTACAGGAGAGGAGAGGGGATGGCGAAGGGTTTTGATTTTGAGAGAGAAGAGAACACGGAGGCTTTTATATAAAATACAAAAAGGTTTTAAGGGATGTTAGCAAAATGGATATGGATCGGCAGTTATTTACGGATTAAGGACTGATATTTGAATTTTGAAGATGAGGGAAACCTGAATCTGAATACTCGCCCCCGAAAAAAGGAGAACGATCGGACGGTGTCGTTAAACTTAAAGAACTACGTAAATAAATATGTTGTCGGTTTTGAGTAGTTCCGGGCGGAGAGTGGTTTTAGCTAGGGGTAGGCATCCGAAAAATCGGAACGGATTAAATTAATTTGATCTCGATTTTTCGGCATTAATTCGGTATCATTTTTTTAGAAGTTTGGTATATGGATATAATTTTCGGTATTGAACTTTCGGTACTTAGACAATACCGAAATATTTAAGTAGCTCACACGTACTTTCCTGTCCAAGTTTCTGTTTACTCTAAATTCGAGCAACAATTGAATTTATTCGCGGCGTTAAGGATACGTGAAACAATTTAATACAATGAAAAATACAATGGTGAATGACTGACTTAAGTAAATGAAAAAATGATCAAACCGTTGGAGTTGAATAGATTGCCGGTAACGGGATGAAATACAATAAGAAGTAAACAATTTTGGTAAGAGATAGGAATAGTAATCAATCGTATATGTTGTGTGTTATAATGAAGATAAAATGCCCCTCTTATAGGTAAGGGAAGAGTCCTAAGTATGGTAAAAGCCTGATTACAAGATAAAAATCCCTCTAATTATGGGATGGAATATCCCTAAAATAATGGCCTAACGTTTATGACGGTTGAGGCCGTGACTTCCTCCGAGATATCAGGAACCCACGAGATATCCGGTTTTCCCATTATATGGAACTGATCCTTTTGTCATAAGATGCACCTTCCTTGACAGGCGTCGATTGCCTTATCTCGGTCGCCTCAGTTCCGAACCCAGTAGTGCCCGACTTTGGGCTTTCCTTTCTGAAACGATGGTCCCGGTTTTGAAGTAGTTCGTCTTGCATTGAGCATGAGCCCGACCTTCCTTGTGCGCTCGATTATACCCGACCCAATACAGATAGTCCCCTCGTTTATTGGAGAGTAAGGACAAAAAACGATATGAATCGTCGTTCTTTGAACCTTCGGTCAAATAATCAACACATTCTCTAAATGCGACAAGAAGTTAAAAGCATCAAATCACTCAATCCTAGAAGACCTTTCGTTGGTGCGTGACGGCAGCGCCGTGACGTACATGACAGTCGACAAAGGAAATCATTACATGATATCGAAAGGCCTTTGGGAGGCCAAGAATCATGGTGAGCTTCAATAATGTTTGTTTATATTATTTGGGGTAACCGGTGCCATTACTTGACTTTCGAAAACTCGTTTTGCAGGTCTCTCGAAAGATGCCGAGTTGAGATCGACCCCCACCGATGGGGAAGTTCCTCACCCCCTCCCCGTATCGGGGAAAGAGGGGGGAAAGAAGAGAAAAGAGGCTCCCGGTCTTACTGAGCCCGAAAAGAAGAAAGGCAGGAAAAAGATGAGGGCTCGTAAGGTCACAGTCACCGACCCGACCATTTAAGTGAGCGACGATTCCGAGGGGGAAAAGAGCCCCAAAAATTTAAACAACGAACCTCCTCAGGCAGTCCCTGAGTCGAGGGTGGATGAGGCTTGCATCCCCCGAGAAGAGGATCCCGAATCGGAAGCGAGGACCGGGAGTCGGGCCGACACAGGAGCAACAACACAAGGGGTCTCAGATATCCCGGAGATGGTGCATTCGCCTTCTTTTTCAGAGGCAACTCTGAACGACGCCCAAGCCGCAAGAATGCGCACACCAAATAAAGTGCCGGTTGCAGCTGGGGCCTTTGATGAATTCTTCGATGGGGTGCCGTCGGCTGATACCTTCGGGCTTGAAGTGCCTAGAAGGAGTCCCCCGGCCGAGACGAGCGGGGTGCCTGTCGACACCAAATTGACCGACAAATTTCCTGCTCTGAGCTCGAACCCAGATCGGAAGAGAGTGATAACATTCGNTTTTATTTATTGTTGCTAGGTCGAGATGCACTGGTTTCCCCACTGCTAAGGCTATGGAGAACAGACATTCTTTCACAAAATATGTAGGTAACAAATGTGGGAAAGAAATCCACGCCATTGCCATTGGGGTTTCTTCACCCATTTTGAATTTTGTGTCGTAAATATGCTGCCTCATCTGATATTCATGCCCGTCCTTAGCCCTCAAGTAGTAGGTGCTCTTGGAGGTTATTTTGATAAAATCCTCCCACAGCGATAGTCTGATGAGAACTAGTTTGTCTCTGAAGAGGCCAACGTTGCACTCGCCTTTGATTCCGCACTGTGTCGGAATGATTCTCCTTAATTCCTGTATTTCCGGCCACCCATAGGAGAATTTACCCAGTACCGCATACTGTAGACCTTCGATGATATTCATGCGTGTCACCTCTGTTTTCGTGTATTTAACGATTGGTTGTCCATGCATGTAGATTGGTCTTCTGAAGGGGATGAGATCGATTTTTTTGTTAGGGTTTGCAGAGTTTGGGGAATTTAGGGTTGTTGGTTTTAGGATTTTGGTGTAATGTAGTGGTTGGGATGTGATTATAGGTGTGTTTGTGACTGGGTGGGTGTTCGTCAAGGGCTGGCCAGCTGGATTGTCACCGGCCGGCGACGCCATTAGCGTCGGTGAGGACCTTCGATGAAGACGAAGCTTTTCACTCTCCTGTCGTCTCACTCAACGAAGACGAAGACGAAACTTTACTCTGTGGTACTTTATTTTTGGGTATTGTTGTGGAGTGTTTGGTTTGGGTGGGAGATGGCCAGCTCGCTGGTCTCGCCGGCCGCCGTCGGCACCGGCGAAAGAGCTTTTGTCTCCTCTTGGTTTTGTATCGCCATACACTCTCTTTCTATCTCTAAAAAATGACCGTTAAACCATCTATAACTTTTAACTGCATATATATTCTAGAAAATATTTGCAACCGCATAATACGCGTCAACCCATTAAAGTAAAAGAAGAATATTGAGAGTTAATTTGAAAAGTTTAAGGAGTAAATATTACAAGTGTATATTATGTAAGATATATGTGAAAACTTATAACCATTGAAATTATTTTAGATTTTAAAAATTATTTAATGTATTGAATTACTATCGGTCAATTGTCATTTTTCTAGCATAAACTGGTTAGTTTCATAAAAGAACAGATAAGTCAAAATATTTTGTCATTAAATTTTCAAAAATCAAACAGAGAAGTAAATCGATGATTAATTGAAGCACGTGATATGTGTGTTTGCTCTAAGATTCGAGCAACAATTGAATTTATTCGCGGCGTTAAGGATATGTGAAACAATTCAATACAATAAAAAATACAATGGCAAATGATTGACTTAAGTAAATGAAGAATGATCAAACCGTTGGAGTTGTATGGGATGAAACACAATAAGAAGTAAATAATTTTGATAAGAGATAGGAATAGTGATCAATATTTCAATCGTGTATGTTCTCCGTTGGAATGAAGATAAAATGCCCCTCTTATAGGTAAGGGAAGAGCCCTACGTATGGTAAAAGCCTGATTACAAGATAAAAATCCCTCTAATTAGGGATGGAATATCCCTAAAATAATGGTCTAACATTTATGATGGTTGAGGCCGTGACTCTCGCCGAGATATCAGGAACCCACGAGATATCCGGTTTTCCCATTATACGGAACTGATCCTTTTGTCATGAGACGCACCTTCCTTGACCGGCGTCGATTGCCTTATCTCGGTCGCCTCAGTTCCAAACCCAGTAGCGCCCGACTTTGGGCGTTCCTTCCTGAAACGCTGGTCCCGGTTTTGAAGTAGTTCGGTCTTGCATTGAGCATGAGCCTGACCTTCCTTGTGCGCTCGATTATACCCGACCCAATACAGATAGTCCCCTCGTTTATTGGAGAGTAAGGACAAAAAATAATATGAATCGTCATTCTTTGAGCCTTCGGTCAAATAATCAACACATTCTCTAAACGCGACACGAAGTTAAAAGCATCAAATCACTCAATCCTAAAAGACCTTTTGTTGATGCGTGACGGCAGCGCCGTGACGTACGTGACAGTCGACAAAGGAAATCATTGCCTGTCTTGTCTGACTGCCAAACCCTGCAACTTCTGTGTATAGCATTTAATGCTCCCTTGCATCGTGCTCTGAACCGCCGCTTTTTGGGAAAGTATAAATACTTCCCTTCCCCTTTGTATTCCAATCTTTACGCTGCTTAACAACCTGCTTCCTATAGTTTTCTGTATTTTCTCATCACAAAATTTCTTTTGCTCCTTACACTTCTTTGCTTTTCACTTCTGCTACTTCAATCACCATGGCTAAAACTTCCAAATCCGTTCCTCAGAAACAACATTCTTCACCTGCCCAACCTGTTGAGGAGGTAGAGCCCGTTCACGCTGAAGAACCCTCTGCGGAGCCTCTTTTGAAGGCCTCTATACCAGTTGGGTATTTCATAGGCTCTGACTTCAAAGTCGAGAAGCCTTCTTCAGTGGCCGGCCGATACGAGTGGGTCTCGATGTATATCAGCTCGATCACCCAAAGACATCTTGATAGGGTAAAGGCAGAGTGCAGATGGACCGACAAAGACGTGGTAGTCCCTTCCTCGAATGAATCTATTACCACTCATGTGGAGGGCTATCTGAGCGTCTATACTTACCCATTTACATTGGGACCCCTGGACCCTATAATCATCGAATTTTGTAGAAGATATAATGTTACCCTGGGCCAGGTCCATCCTTCCGTGTGGCGTATAATCTATCTCTTCCGCTTCTTCGTGAGTAAGGTCGAAGGGGGGCAACCTTTCACTATCGACCATTTACTCCGATTATACAGTCCCCGGATGTTCCGAGGGGGACTGATAAAACTTGCTCGCCGGGCCAGCAAGGCTCCGTTCTCGAGCATCGACGAAGATAGGGACCAGGGCTGGATGAGCCGGTTTGTCCGAATAAGGACCTCCGATCTGATCCCCGCTGAAGACATGTCGTTCCTTGAGAAGTGGAACTTGAAACGTAAGTGCCCCTTTACTTAAAATCACTTATTGATTTCCTTCTAATGCTTAACCGGTATGTCTTGTAAAGTGCAGTCGTTTCCCAGTTGCCGGCCGCGATTCAACACTTAGAGGAGTGGGTCCGGAGAGTTGTGGCTCAAAGGTCCTACTCGGAACGGGCCTGTCGGGTGATATCGAAAGGCCTTTGGGAGGCCAAGAATCATGATGAGCTTCAATAATGTTTGTTTATATTTTTTGGGGTAACCGGTGCCATTACTTGACCTTCGAAAACTCGTTTTGCAGGTCTCTCGAAAGATGCCGAGTTGAGATCGACCCCCACCGGTGGGGAAGTTCCTCGCCCCCTCCCCGTATCGAGGAAAGAGGGGGGAAAGAACAGAAAAGAGGCTCCCGGTCTTGCTGAGCCCGAAAAGAAGAAAGGCAGGAAAAAGATGAGGGCTCGCAAGGTCACAGTCACCGAACCGACCATTCAAGTGAGCAACGATTCCGAGGGGGAAAAGAGCCCCGAAACTTTAAACAACGAACCCCCTCAGGCAGTCCCCGAGGCGAGGGTGGATGAGGCTTGCATCCCCCGAGAAGAGGATCCCGAATCGGAAGCGAGGACCGGGAGTCGGGCCGACACAGGAGCAACAACACAAGGGGTCTCAGATATCCCGGAGATGGTGCATTCGCCTTCTTTTTCAGAGGCAACTCTGAACGACGCCCAAGCCGCAAGAATGCGCACACCAAATAAAGTGCCGGTTGCAGCTGGGGCCTTTGATGAATTCTTCGATGGGGTGCCGTCGGCTGATACCTTCGGGCTTGAAGTGCCTAGAAGGAGTCCCCCGGCCGAGACGAGCGGGGTGCCTGTCGACACCAAATTGACCGACAAATTTCCTGCTCTGAGCTCGAACCCAGATCGGAAGAGAGTGATAACATTCGCCGTCCCCGAGGATGCCCGAGTATTGGGTGCGCCGGTAGGCGTGGCAAGCTATCTCTACTGCTTGGTGACCGATGAGGACCAGGCCGCGATGAATGCAGTGGACTGGGCATGCTTGTTCAATGAAGCCCAGCAGGCATCGAACAGGGTATGCTTCCTTACTCGTTTTTTCTTATGCTCAATATCTTAACTCTAAGTTTGTACTGACTGTTTTGACTTACATACCTTACAATCTTCGGTGCTTCACCATGAAGCGTTCCTTCGAATCAAAGAAGGAATGACACAAGAACGGGCTCAACGTCAGCGGCTCAAAAGCGAGATGTCGAGCCTCTGAGCTGAGCTAGATTTCATAAGGAGGGAGCACAGCAAAGAGGCCAACCGACCAGCTAGGGAAAATGATCAATCGGTTAGACCGGCTCCGATTTGAACTGCATGAAGCGAAGGCTGAAACAAGCGGGTGGAAAGCCACGGTCGAGACTTTGACTTCGGAGAAAGAGGCTCTCCAAACTCGCTTAGAAGAACAAGCCTCGGAGGCGCGGGAGAGGATCGGAGTTTTGGTCAAGAACAACGAATCTCAGCAGCACCAAGTTGAGTCGCTTACCCAGGATCGGGTGGTTCTGGTCAATCAGCTGCAAGAAGCGAAGTCGGAGATTGCTACTACCAAGGCCGATGCTGAAGACTTGATAGCTCAATATAGAGCTGATGCCGAGGTCGCCCAGGAGAAATCGAAGATGCTGGTCGAATACACTAAATACCAGACTCGCCTCTCTGTTTTTGAGGAGCTCCAAGCCCGAGGTTTCGATCTATCCTCCGAAATTGCTGAAGCAACAAGGATCGAAGCCAAAATGAGGAAGCAAGTTTTCCCTGAAGAGGATGAAGATGGCTCGGACTGATGTTATTTTGATGCCGTTTTGATGTCGTTTTGATATTTTGTAGCCCGAATATGTATAAGAATTCCATCATCATATATATATAAACACCTTTTATTCTATCTTGGCTTTGTTCCGCGTTTTCCATGTTTCATCATTTCCTGCCTTAGCTAGGATCGACTGACTAGAATCCGTTCTTTGAGATAACCTCGACCAGTCGTTAAACTGAATTGGTTAACATTCATTCGGCCTTAGCCCTATCGCAAATTCGGAACGGGTTAAATGAGCTCTGCCCACTCCCCCTCGACCATTAAGCTATGCTTTTTGGTCCATGAATGAATCGGGACCATGCCTTAGTAAAATTTGGATCCCTTTCAATTTAATTCGGCCTTGACCTTAATTAGGATAATTAAGGTCTCGCTTTGGCAGACTTCGATCTTCTCTGAATCTTAGTTTAATTTGGCCTTAGCCTTTCATAAATTGGGGTTGCCTGAATCGGTCTTACTTCCCTTTTAAGTTTTATTAGCTCAACATGGCCTTGCCCTATTTAATTGATTTCGGGGTTTGCCTTTTTAGGTCTTATTCCCCTTCGAATTTGATATGCGTATTTCAACGACATCAATTATTGATAATGCGAAGATAACCGAAGAAGCCCTTGGGCTTAGAAACACAATGTTGGTGTCAAAAAACTTTGTTAATATTAATATGCTTGTACATCTTTGCTTGACGNGGGTGCAGATCGATCTATTTGGGCACGGTTCCACTGACTGTTTGACCCTTACATTGGTTCCTAGCGATCTTCATATAGTCCCCTTTGGAATCGAGGCAGGCAAATGAAAACATCTTTAAGGTTGAGCACCAAATTATTGAACTCCAATGAATGACTGATCTATGTTAGCACGACATATAGTTGCCTCACTAAAAACCTTGCCGTAAAACCCAATTTGGGACAAAACCGGTCGAAGGGAAAAAGAGTGCAACGCGCGCTTTCAGCCCTAATGCCTCGTGCTTACTTGTTTGTATCGATCCTGCATGTGTCAGTACCAATAACGAAAGGAAAAAAGACGAAGTAAATTACCTTAACAATAGTACAGCTTCAAGTGACTCACATTCCAATTATTTGGTAGCTGTTTGCCATCCATAGTCCCGAGCTTGTAAGATCCTTTTCCGGTGACCTTTAATACAGTATAGAGACCTTCCCAGTTCGGTCCCAATTTTCCTTCGTTGGGGTTTCGGGCATTGGGCGTGACTCTTCTAAGTACCAAGTCCCCAGCGCTAAAGTATCGGAGACGAGTTCTCCGATTGTAGTACCTCTCAATTTTTTGTTTCTGAGCTGCCAATCGGACTAGAGCGGCTTCTCTCATAGCCTCTCGGTTGGACTCTTCGGTTGCGTGTCGAAACCTGATGCTTGGTTCGCCCACCTCGACCGGTATTAACGCTTCGGTGCCATATACTAAGGAAAATGGGGTGGCCCCGGTACTGGTTTTCTCAGTCGTTCGGTACGCCCATAAGACTTCGGGCAGCATTTCCCTCCATATTCCTTTAGCATCGGCCAGCCTTTTCTTCAAGTTTTGGATTACGGTTTTGTTGGTCGACTCTGCTTGACCGTTGCCACTGGGGTGATATGGAGTCGACAATATTCTCTTGATCTTGTTATCTTTGAAGAACTTGGTTATTTTACTTCCGACGAACTGTTTGCCATTATCGCACACGATTTCTGAGGGCATCCCAAACCGGCAAATGATATGGTCCCATATGAAGTCAATCACCTCTTTTTTCCTTATCTTCTCGTAAGCCTGTGCTTCCACCCACTTAGAAAAATAGTCAGTCATAAGAAGAATAAATTGAGCTTTACCTGGTGCTCGAGGGAGGGGACCGACAATGTCCATCCCCCACTTCATAAATGGCCATGGCGATATGACCGAATGCAGGGCTTCTGCGGGCAGGTGGATCATTGGTGCATGTCTTTGGCATCCACTGCATTTGCGTACGAACTCCTTTGCATCTTTCTCCATGTTGTTCCAGTAATAGCCGGCCCGAATTATTTTTTGAACTAACGAATCGGAACCGGAATGATTGCCGCAAGCTCCCTCGTGTATTTCTTTTAGGATGTACTCGGTGTCTCCAGGCCCAAGGCATATGGTGAGAGGGCCATCAAATGTCCTCCTATACAATGTCCCATCATCGGCCAAACAAAATCGGGCCGCCTTTGCGCGCAGCGCTCTCGATTCTTTGGGATCGGATGGTAATTTACCCGAGCTAAGATACTCCACGTACTTATTTCTCCAATCCCAGGTCAAGCTTGTTGAGTTGACCTCGCATGACCTTTTTCCACCACCGACCTTAACAACTGCACGACTTTTTCAGAGTCGATTTCTTCGTCTTCGACCAACGAGCCTAATTTGGCGAGGGCATCAGCTTCGCTGTTTTGTTCCCGAGGTATGTGCTGTAGGGTCCATTCCTTAAACTTGTGTAATGTAATCTGAAGTTTATCCACATACCTTTGCATACGCCCTTCCCTGACTTCGAACGTTCTATTTACTTGGTTGACAACAAGGAGGGAATCACACTTGGCCTCGATTACTTTTGCTCCCAGGTTTTTGGCCAATTCTAGACCTGCAATCATAGCCTCATACTCGGCCTCATTGTTAGTCAGTTTTATAGTTTTATTAGACTGTCTAATCGTATTCCTGGTCGGGGGTTTAAGCACGATACCTAACCCCGACCCTTTTGAATTTGAGGCACCGTCTGTGAACAAAGTCCACACTCCCGAAGGAGTCCCCGATTTAATCATGAGTTCTTTCTCGACTTCGGGGACGAGCGACGGCGTAAAATCGCGACAAAATCGGCCAGTACCTGAGACTTTATCGAGGTTCGAGGTCGATACTCGATATCATACCCACTAATTTCGACGGCCCATTTGGCCAATCGACCTGACAACTCAGGTTTGTGCATAATATTTCTAAGTGGGTAAGTTGTCACCACGCATATCGGATGACACTGAAAGTACGGTTTCAATTTTCTAGAGGCACTCAACAAGGCGAGTGCTAGTTTCTCTAAGTGTGGGTACCTGGTTTCGGCTTCTCCTAATGTTCTACTGACGTAGTAAATGGGAAATTGTGTGCCTTGTTCTTCTCGGACCAGAACCCCGCTTACTGCTATCTACGATACGGCGAGGTAAAGGTATAACTGCTCGCCTGCTTTCTGTGTATGTAGTAAAGGAGGGCTAGAAAAATACCTTTTTAATTCCTCCAATGCATGTTGGCATTCCGGCCCCCACGTGAATTCGTTCTTCTTCTTTAGCAAATTGAAGAATCGATGACTCCTATCCGATGATCTCGATATGAACCGGCCCAATGCTGCTATCCGGCCAGTCAATTTCTGCACGGCCTTGACGCTGTCGATGACCGTTATGTCCTCGATGGCCTTAATTTTATCGGGGTTGATTTCTATTCCCCGATTTGAAACCATAAAGCCGAGGAACTTCCCTGAGCCTACACCGAATGCGCATTTCTCCGGATTCAACTTCATGTTATATTTCTTCAGAACGTCAAACGTTTCCTGCAAATGACTTAAATGGTCCTCTGCTCGCAGGGACTTAACCAGTATGTCATCGATATAAACTTCCATTGTTTTACCTAGTTGTTTTTCGAACATTTTATTTACTAGGGGTTGGTATGTCGCCCCTGCATTTTTAAGCCCGAATGGCATCACATTATAGCAATAGGTGCCATACTTGGTGATGAAGGATGTTTTTTCTTGGTCATCCTTATCCATTTGTATATGGTTATATCCAGAGTAGGCATC
>MCJB01047373.1:25413-74098 GCA_002018475.1 Nicotiana obtusifolia
TCGCATCGATCATGCGATCGATGTTGGGCAAGGGGAAAGAGTCCTTGAGGCATGCTTTATTTAGGTCTTTATAGTCTATACACATCCTAAGTTTGTTCCCCTTTTTAGGGACGACAACTACGTTAGCTAACCATTCTGGGTACTTAACCTCCCGAATGGACCCTATATTTTAAGAGTTTATTTACCTCGTCTTTGATGAAGGCCTGTTTAGTTTCGGACTGAGGTCTCCTCTTTTGTTTGATCGGCCGGAACTTCGGATCGACGCTCAGCTTGTGCGTTGCTATTTCCGGTGGTATGCCTGTCATGTCTAAATGGGACCAAGCAAAGGAATTTTCATTAGCTGAAAGGAAAGTAATTAGTTTGGCCCTGAGCTCGGAGTTTAAGCCCGAGCCCAGGTATACCTTTCGATCGGGTGCGTCGCTGCGGATTGAGATTTGTTCGAGCTCTTCAATTGTTGATTTGGTTCGGACTCATCCGGAACAATAAATGATCGGGGTATCCCGTAACTATCGGCGTCGAGCTGATCCTGTTCACCCCCATTTGTTGAATGTGGCCTCTCTAATTGCTATTTGGCCTTCTGGGGAGGAACGGTAGGTTTTGACACCGCCTCTTCCACTGCGAAACTTCAGCATTTGGTGTAATGTTGAAGGTACGGCTTTGATGTCATGTATCTAAGGCCTTTCGAGCAAGGCGTTATATCTCATATCGCCTTCAATCACGCAAAACTTTGTCGCCTTGATAGTTCCCGCGATATTCACCATTAGTGTTATTTCACCCTTGGTTGTTTCCGAAGCCATGTTAAAGCCGTTGAGGACCCGGACCTTGGAGATAATCTGGCTTGACAGCCCCAATTGTTCAATAACCCAAGATCGAACTATGTTGGCCGAGCTCCTGGGATCGATAAGTATACGTTTCACTCGGGTGTTGTGTACTAGCATTGATATCACCAATGCATCATTATGAGGTTATGTAAGCCCTTCGATATCCCTGTCGATGAAACACAAAGTCTCTTCTGCTGCGTAGTCACGAGTACGTTTTTCTCGAGTAATAGATATTTTGGTGCGTTTCAACACCGGTACCTGGGGAGCATCAGCTCCCCCGATTACCATGTTAATTGTGTGCTGCGGCTCTTCTTGACTTGCTGGTCTATTTCTACTTTCATAGTGGTTTTTGGCTCGATCGCTTAAGAACTCCCGAAGGTGCCCGTTTTCGAGCAAACGAGCCACTTCCTCTCTCAGCTGCTGACAATCTTCCGTTCTGTGTCCATGCGTGCCATGATATTTACATATGAGGTTGGGATCTCTCTTGGCAGGGTCCGTTTGCAACGGCCTTGGCCATTTGGTGTCTGTAATGCGACCGATGGCTGATACAAGAGTCGCCGAATCGACATTAAAATTGTACTCGGACAATCGAGGTGCTTCTCGATGGTTACCGGTTCTTTCAAAGTTATTTTTCGGCAACGGCCTTCGGTTCCTCTGGTTGGAATCGTTCCTGCTTTCCTATCTCGGGGATCTGTGTCCCCTCGGGATGACTTTTCGATCTCTTGGGTACGACCGGTGCCTATCTCGGTTCAACTTCGATTCTCGATAGTTATCCCTTAGAGGTCGGTCATAAGTTCTAACAGGATAAGAGGAGCCCGAGGGGACTCCGATCTGATCGTCTTCTACACTGATCTTCGATTGGTACTGGTTGTGAATGTCTGCCCAAGTGGCAGTCGGGTATTCAATCAAACTCTGTTTGAGTTGTTGAGATGCCGTTGAACTTCGGGCATTGAGCCCTTGAGTGAAGGCTTGTACGACCTAATCATCGGTGACCGGTGGCAGATCCATCCTCTCCATCTGAAAGTGCGATACGAACTCTCTTAACATTTCATTGTCCCGTTGTCTGACTTTGAACAAATCTGATTTCCTTGTCTCGACCTTGATAGCGCCCGCATGGGCTTTGACGAAGGTATCGGCGAGCATGGCAAAGGAATTGATGGAATTCGGTGGTAAGTGATGATACCACGTCATCGCTCCCTTGGACAGTGTTTCTCCGAATTTCTTCAGAAGGACGGACTCGATTTCGTCGTCTTCGAGATCGTTCCCTTTTATAGCGCAAGTGTATGCCGTCACATGCTCATTTGGATCCGAAGTCCCGTTGTATTTCCGGCATGCAGAACTTTTTTGGAATCGGCTTTGGAGCAGTGCTGGATGGGAAAGGTTTTTGTACGAACTTTTTTGAGTCCAAACCTTTCAGCACTGGGGGTGCCCCTGGAATCTGGTCTACCCTTGAACTGTACGTCTCCACCTTCTTATCGTTGGCCTCGATCCTTTTTTCTCCCATCTCGACCCGTTTAGTCAGCTCCTCGAGCATTTTCATGATTCTGGAGTTAACTCCTGAACCGCTTTCATCCGGTTGCGCTGCGATCGGCTCATTTTGTGGAGCTATCCCTCGAGAAGAAATGGCTTCGACTCTGTCTGGTATTTGACCGCTACTTTGCAATTGAGCTATGGCCGCTTGTTAGCAGCATGTCAAATATCACTTTGAGGCTAATTTCGTCTCCTCCATTATGTTGAGTTTCTGAATGGTGTTCCCCCCGAACGTTGTTCGATGGGTCAGAGGTCTGATCGGCGTCGATTGCCACCTGAGAGTTGGCGTCAATCCGGACCTCGTTTTCGCCTTGGTGGTTAAGCTCGTTGCTGATGGGAAGTGAATGCGACATGATTATGTTGTAATCTGAAAAACATAAAGTTCTGCAAAGAGCAAGCGTAAAATAGTGTGTGGCAGAGAATTTATATCAAACGTTCACTATTATCCTTGGCCCCACGGTGGGCGACAAACTGTTTACTCTAAAATTCGAGCAACAATTGAATTTATTCGCGGCGTTAAGGATACGCGAAACAATATAATATAATGAAAAATACAATGGCGTATGACTGACTTAAGTAAATGAAAAAATGATCAAACCGTTGGAGTTGAATAGATTGCCGGTAACGGGATGAAATACAATAAGAAGTAAACAATTTTGGTAAGAGATAGGAATAGTAATCAATATTTCAATCGTATATGTTGTGTGTTACAATGAAGATAAAATGCCCCTCTTATAGGTAAGGGAAGATCCTAAGTATGGTAAAAGCCTGATTACAAGATAAAAATCCCTCTAATTATGGGATGGAATATCCCTAAAATAATGGCCTAACGTTTATGACGGTTGAGGCCGTGACTCCCGCCGAGATATCAGGAATCCACGAGATATCCGATTTTCCCATTATATGGTACTGATCCTTTTGTTATAAGATGCACCTTCCTTCATCGGCGTTGCCTTATCTCGGTCACCTCAGTTCCGAACCTAGTAGTGCCCGACTTCGGGCGTTCCTTTCTGAAACGATGGTCCCGGTTTTAAAGTAGTTCGTCTTGCATTGAGCATGAGCCCTACCTTCCTTGTGCGCTCGATTATACCCGACCCAATACAGTTTCCAACTTCCCATCCCAAATCCAACTTGTTACAAATTACCCTAGCCCAGTAAGACTAAGCTCAGTCCCTAGGTCTCAGATTTCCCTTACTTAGTTACTCCCTTTTTTTCCTTGTTTCTAATAATAGGACCCTATGTTTCTCTCAAAAATAGCTGATGTGAGTTGCGATTATTGATTTTGTGACAGAAATAATTTAAGTTTCAACTTTCACAACCTCGGGGACAAGACTCCTCTCCTCGGTGATTATTCTTCATTCTTTAATCTTCAAGTCTTTAATAGGTTTGGCATTATCTTGTATTGTAGTCATAAATCAACATAAATGTCTGCAATTATGCTCTTCTGCAATAATTAATAAACATTCAAAATTAAAAGAAAAGAGAAAAATTCACAGTATCATGCTTTGCAGTTAGATCCAAAGAGAAAAAGTGTAATTTCTTTTTTTCTTTCCTTCAAGAATAAATAGGGAGAACATTTGTAGTAACACTTCGTTTAAAAGAAATCAGGCCGAAGCGAGACAGATAGATGATCTAAGTCTAACCACCTCGTTTTAACGTTTTGAGCTATGGTCATTCACCTAGAGATTTTTATATTAATTTTATTTATTTTCACAAAAGGGTCTAAATGATAATAGACTCTACTAATCTTCTTCTTTATAAAGTTTAACGTTGATTTCTTTAATTTTTTGGCTCCCTTTCCCACTTTAATCTTAAAAGTTCTAGTGGGCAGCTAGAAAAAAATTGCTTATTATATAACGAATTTGATGTTCATGTATATAGACAGTTGAAGAAGCTTATTTTCTCTATAAAAAAGGATATCCTCTTTTGCTAGCTGTGTCAATGAGTAAAGATAAAGTTGCCACATTTACATATCTAACATATAAGCTTGTAATAGAAGATGTCATCACCTTTTAATTATTCTAGGAATTTATGGAATGCATTGAATTAATGGCTTCTTGTTTGCTGGATTAGCTTGCAAATTATGTATCTATCAAACTGCTAAAAGTTTACATTTGACGCTATTACTCTAGTCTCAATTTGTATTTGTATCTCTTTTAATTTTTTATAGATGACAGATAAAAGTAGAGTAAGCGAGGCTGGTTCAACTGAAAGCTTGCCTGATACCAAAGATAGTAATGCCAACACGATTGATACTCAAGGTACAACAAAAAAATACCATCTAGATCTATGATTTGGTATCATTTTGATAAATTCGAGGAAAATGGTGTTAGTAAAGCAAGGTGTAGATATTGCAAGCTATCTTATACAACCAATACGAGCAGGAATGGAACAACAGGATTGAGAAATTATTTGACTAGATGCAAAGAATACCCACCTAACATTGATAAAGATAATACTCAAACAAAGATATCCTTTCAATCTTGCCAAGGATGGAGGATCGCTTTGAAAATTTGATCAAGAAGTAACTATGAGGGTTTTAATTGAGATAATATTATTGATAAACTACCATTTAGCGTTGTAGAAAAGGAAAGCTTTATGAAGTTTATGAGTATAGCTTAATCACTATTTCGACTTCCTTCCTATAGAACAATTACAAGGGACTGCTATGAAGTTTATGATAAATTGAAGCAAAATCTAAGGAAGTCTATTAGATAAGTACAACCAAAAAGTTGTCTTATGACAGATACATGGACTTTATTGCAAAGAATTAATTATATGTATTTGACAGTCCATTTTATTGATAAAGATTGGAAGTTGCAGCAAAGAATACTTAATTATTGCTCTATCTCTAGTCATAAGAGTGAGGAGTTGGCAAAAAGTTATTTGTAATTATTTGCTTGAATGGAAATTAGCAAAATACATATTTTACCCATCGACCTTGTACCCAAATCCCTCTTACACACATGTTCATTACGGGGATAATATTACACATTCAGACCTTTTTAAAGTATATCAACAATACACCACTTTAGCTACGTGGCACCTGCGTGTTCTTCACATAAAACAGGCGCGTAAATGCTAAAAATTTCATGTCAGAAGTTTTATAAAGAATCCACGTGTCTGATTTTTAAGGTTTTTTTTCCTTTTTACACCAATTAACAATTTTTTTTTTTTAAGAAAATAACCCCTCCGCCTCTTGTCTTCTTCCTCGCCCCAACACCCCTCCCCGCGTCTTCGTCCTAAGTTCTAAACCTCGACATCTGCATTATATTCTCTAGATACCCTTCCCCCCTTCGTCTCCCTTCCCCAGCCTCCAGGTTTCGTCTCTCTTCCCTCTATTTCGTCTTCTTCCCCGATTCAACCTTATCCCATTCCATTTTCTTTTGGTTGCTCAAGATCCAAAATTTCTCCGAAAATTTCTTGGTGGTAGTTATGTCAGTGAGAAGGCAGAATTGCAGAAGAAGTTAAGTTTTCAATTTCTTGTTTTGGAATTTTGTTGACAAAGTGGTCTTTGTGGTTCTTTCAATTGTGCCAATTAAAGATCTAAATTTTTTTCTTTTCGTTATTTTCTTCTGGCTCATCATTATTGAGTTTTGTGACAAAGAATAAATAATACCAGAAAGAAGGGACGGTCGGAGATGGAGTTTCAGGCAAAATTCCGGTCGGTGAAGTTTTTTTGGATATGTTATTTGTGTGTATCTACATGGGCGTTATAACTAGTATTTTTGTGGTAATTATTGGAAAGTATTTTTTTAATGATGAAGAATGTGGACAGCGATTGTTAGTTTTTTTTATTTGAGTGGGTCGGATGTTTAAAAGGGTTTGGGTGATTAAAAGGGTCTTTTTCATTTAGAGACGCGCGTGTTATACACAGCATAGACTATTACTTGGACTAGTCAAAAGTGGTGTGTTATTGACACAATTTTGAAAGATTGAGTGTGTAATATTATCCCTATGGTAAACAGGTGTGTAAGAGGAATTTGGGTACAAGGTCAATGGGTAAACTATGTATTTTTCTAATAGAAATTAGACAAGGTGTTTATCGTGACCATTGATAATGCTTTTTCAAATGATGTCACGGTCAAAGAATTGTCTAAAAAATTAAATATGTGAAAATCTAATGTGATGATTGGTAAGCATCTTCACGTGAGATGCATGGCTCACATACTTAATCAAATTGCACAAGATGGTTTGAAAGAAATTGATGCTTCTGTCACACTTGTTAGAAATATTGTGCTTTTATCACAAGGATCTTAAAGTTTAAGTAGTGTTGTGAACATGTAAAGGTAGAACATATTAAAATATTGTGTTTAGATATTCTAACTAAGTGGAATTCCACCTAGTTGATGTTGGATACGACATAAAACTTTGAAAAGGCCTTTGACAAGTTTCATCTTTTTGATAATGGATTTTTTGCTTATCTTTGTTTTCATCTTTGTGAAGATGGTAGTATTGTAAGTCCCATTGAATGTGATGATTGGGTGAATGTGAGGAACATGATAAAGTTTCTTACAAGATTTTATGAGCTCACCAATAAAGTTTCAGGTTAACGATATGTCACTTCTAATTCTCTTTTTGAGGATGTATCTAAACTTTATTGTTATTTAAAAATGTGTTTAACAAGCGAGGATGCAAGTTTGAGTAAAATGACTAAGCGGATGCAAAAAGAGCTTAGAAGTATTTCGATGAGCCTGAAAAGATAAATAAAATGATTTTTACTGCTTCTGTGTTGGATCCATGTAACAAGTTTGAATATGTTAGCCTTGCACTTGGTGAGCTTTTTGGGGAGGAAAAATGTAATGACCGGATCGGTCGTTTTGAGCTCTAGCATGTCATTCGGCATTTTGAGACCTTGAGTAGCTTCACTTTATGTATTATGACTTGCACATGTAGTCGAATTTGATTTTTGGGAAGTTCGGAGTTGATCTAGAAGGATAATTCTCAATTCGGAAGCTTTAAGTTGGAAGAGTTGACCAAGGTTTGGCTTTTGAGTAAATGATCTCGAAATCAGGATTTGAAGGTTCCTATAGATTCGTAAGGTGATTTCGGACTTGGGCGTATGTTCTGGTTGAGTAACGGATGGCCCAGGAGCATTTTGACGCTTATTATTGGAAGTTTGCATTTTGAAGGTCAGAAATTTGCTAAGTTTGATCTAGAGTGGACTTTGGTGTTGTCGGACTTCAGGTGGTGCTCCAGGACCTTGGATAGGTCATTTTATCGATTAGAACTTGTGTGTAAAGTTTGGTCATGATCCAGTATGTCTAAGTGTGATTCGGACGCGTTCAGCGAAGTTTGAAGGTTTGACAGTTAAAAGAAGGATTTTGATTGTCAATTCATGGTTTTGATGTTATTTGTTTTCAAGCCTTTGGATAAGTTTGGGTAAGCTATTGAGACTTGTTAGTGTGATTGGACGGGTGCCGGGGCCCTCGGGGTATGTTTCAGGATGGTTTCAGACCAATTCTCTATGTTTTTCAACTGTTGGTTTCTGGTGTATTTAGTATGCATCGCGATCGCGGACGCAAGGTTGCAATCACGAAGGGTTAAGTGGACTGGTGAAGACTTTGTTCTTCGTGATCGCGTAAAGGGTGTCACGATCGCGGGTGCTTGATCAGGTTGTTCTTCGGGTTCATGTGGTGAGGGTAGCGAATGCGATGTGTTAGTGGGGCTAACCTGGGTTTGGAAGGTTGTTCATCGCAATCGCGTTACTTGGTTCGTGATAGATTAAGGTAATTTTTTGAGAATGAAGTTGGTGGCCTTCGTGTTCGCGTAGTTGGGCTCGCATTCGCGTAGGCTTGCGCAAGCTGAGCTTCGTGATCGCGAGAGGGTCCTCACGTTCGCGTAGTGAGATTTCTAGGCATGGCTGATTTGGCCTTCGTGATCGCGAGGATATTTCCGTGACAACGAAGAAGGGCATCTAGGCAGTGTATAAGAATTGAAATTGGGACTTGGCTCATTTTTATCTCATTTCATCCATTGGAGCCGATTTTGGGGTGATTTTGAAGGGCCATTTTCATCATTTATAATGAGGTAAGTGATTCCCACTTGTTGTGAGCTAAGTACATGGATTATATATGGATTTTAACATGAAATTAGTAGAAATTATGGGATTTTGGAACAAAACCTAGAAATGATATGTTTGAATTTTGGCCATGAAATTTGAAATAGATTTTGGAATAAATTATATAATTGAGTTCGTGGTGCTATGGATAACATTTATCTTCAAAAAAATTGGGAATCCGGGCGCCTTGGCCCAGGGTTGACTTTGTTGACTTTTCATGTAGAGTGGGAATTGAATCTAATTGTTAATTACGAGTCATTGTGTATATTTTGACTGGGTTGCACGTTCTTTGACTAGTTTCGGATCGTCTGGCATTAGTTTGAGGTGTTAGAGAGGCGTCGGAGTCGGTTATCAGATTGTGGAGAAAGGTAAGTCTCCTGTCTAACCTTGTCAGGAGAAATTTACCTCGTAGGTATTATATTTGTTATGTGCTACGTTGTGGGAGCTATGCACATATGAGGTGATGAGTATCCGTGTGTATGCTAGTATTGGTGATTAGGTACGGGTAGACTCAGACTCATGCCATGCTGTAATTATATTATTTGAGTTATCATTTCCTTCTTACATGCTTTAATTATCATATTTAGCCGGAGACTGGACTTATATAGAGTATCGAACCTTGTCACCTTAAATACTTGACGAGCTACTTGGTTAGTCGTGGAGCTTTTGCTTTCTTTTACGGGTTTACCATGTGTTGTACGAAATTGTCCGAAAGTCTCTTAAATTTTACACATATATTCGTGAGTGGGGCCAATGACCCGTCAAAATCTTCACTATTCCTATGGGATCGGGCTGAACGCCTCAATAGTACCATTATGGGATTGGGTTGTTTCACCTCGAGAGTATTATGAGATGCATCTAGATGGGGCAGTACGACCTTGACAGTGTACACTATTATTATGGGATCGGGTCGTACACCACGGTAGAAAATCATGCTATTGCTCTTATAGAATCGGGGTCGTTTGCCTTGGCAGAGTTGTGCGAAATATTTGATAAGAAGTCAGCGTACTTATGAGTCTTCCTGACTTGAGATGTGACATCTTATTCGGTGTTGATCATTATATATTCCATTCGAGGAAGTATCCGGTATTTGAGGACTTTGTGTTTACCCATTATGTGGATCGTATTATGTATCTATATTTGCTCTCACTGTTTTACTTTCCATGTTTCATACATGTCTACTTTTACTGTACTTGATTTACTGGACCATTAGTAAGTGACGATGTTGACCCCTCGTCACTATTTCTTCGGGGTTAGGCTAGATACTTACTGGGTACACGTTGATTAACGTACTCATACTACACTTTTGCAGTAACTGTGCAGGTATTGAGACATGTACTTTTGGTGATCATGTAGGCACGTAGGCGTAGTTGCTGAGGAGACTTTGTGGTGGTGCTTTATGTTATGATCCGCAAGACACGGAGTCCTTGATCTATCCATTTATTGTATTCTGTCCACTTTCTAATCTAGACAGTTGTTGTAGCAGTATTGTATAATCTGGTAGATGCTCATGCACTTGTGACACCGGATTTTGGGAATTTAGATTTTGCTCGTGGTTGTATTTTGCTATGATTCTGTGTTTATATTTCGACCATATTCGAGCATTTAAAATAATAACATCTATACTTTTATGAAAGCGAACGGTTTTCATTCTTTATTTCTTTAATTATTTTGAGACGCATTTTGGATTTACTATTGACGTATTGATTTAATTGTTGGCTTGCCTAACGGTAGCGTTGGGCGTTATCACCGCCTATGGTGGATTCTGGGTCGTGACAGTTTGGTATCAGAGCACTAGATTCACTTAGGTCTCACGAGTCATGAGCAAGTCTAGTTGAGTCTTGCGGATCAGTACAGAGATATTTGTACTTATCTTCGAGAGGCTACAGGGCTGTTAGGATAATTTTCCTTTCTTGATTCCCTATTGTGCAATTTGATTTTGTTGAAGCTTATGTCTTCAGTTCCTTCCTACTCATTCGAATACGATGTGGAGCACTTGATATCAATTGGGCATCGACGAGTTGTGGAGATAATGCAGATATGGTGCAGGATGTTTTTCCCTGCGTGCGCGGACGGACTACTATCATTGCCTCGTGGAGGGGTGTTTATTTATATCAGCCCGGTATTGGTGTTGCCCATGGTTTCGAGGCTATATACAGTGTATTATGATGTTCATGCGTTGTTATCGTGCAGTGCTTGAGCAAATGGTACGGTGCTTACTTATGTGGCGCAACAGTGAATGATTTGGGAGGAGAATTATTTGGTTCATAATTGGGAAATTCGACATTTAATTCCAGCGGAGGAGAGGCAAGTCGACTATGGATGTTCAGGTTTTGGTTGATCGAGTAGCGAGACTTGATATTTTCGAACTTGGTGGAATCCTCGTTTGTGTTGTGGTGTTGTCATCCTTATTTGAGTGCTTTTTCCCCTTGGGGGGCACAGTGTTGTGAAGTGGTACCTAAGAAGCGGTTATCAGAGATGGAGGTGTGTTGTAATGTCAAGGTCAAATTGGTGCTTCCAATGTCGATGGTTCGAGGGAGATGATCCTTGAGAAGGCTTAGAGTCGATGGCGTTCTATTTGTTTGGGTGTGTCACAATCCAAATCCCATTGGAGCTGTGACGACACCTAACATTACCTATTAGGCAAGCCAACAGTCACACAATAACTACTAATTTAATAAAATAAGGTTTAATAAACTCAATAGAGCAAATACCATGAAATAGCGGAGAAAATAACGACAATACTGCTACAACCATCCCTAAGATCCGGTGTCAACGAGTACATGAGCACTACTGAGTATCAAAATACAAGGCCAAATTCTCAATATAATTGTCCGAATAGTAGAACAGTAATAGTAGAAATAATGAAAGATAACTTCAAGGTCTACGGACGGTATAACAGTTACCTCGTAGTCTCCCAAAAGCTGGTAGCAACAGAACTCTAGAGATCACCTCATCCGGAAGTACTTGGATCTGCAAACGAAGTGCAGAGTGTATTAAGAGTACAACTGATCTCATGTACTCAATAAGCAACAATACTAATCTTGGGCTAAAGCAATGACAAGCTCAAAAACAACAGTCAGACACCAATATCAATAATCAAAAACAATTCAGAATATAAAGGAAACAGTAGAAGAAGGTAACTCAATGATATTATGTTCAACTTGTTCACATTTCTGAAATTTAGGCATGCTTCCACATATAACAGCTTAAGCGCCCAAATGGATAAAATATTTTATTTACCAGCTAGCATGAGGAAGGTACTTCTTTATGCCTACATGACAAATATACACATCAAAGCAAAAATATCACATATCCATCAAGAATAATCACACTTAGCACTGTACGGGCGCCTGACATAACTGCCCATCACCAAGCACGTGTATGAAACACAGTACCTGCGCCCACTGCTGGCATGCCGGACACCGGAGGGGTGGACCCTGCCCAAGCGCTATTTATAATCACATATCCCAAGTAATGGGGAATGTTGCACGTGTCGCCCAAAAACAATAACACTTAGGCCAATGTGAGCCTGGTGTACGCATCGCCTTAAAAATCAATACCAAATTGGCTCTATGGCCCAAGCTCAGTCATCAACTGGCCAATTCTCAATTAACCACATCTCGCAGTATTTAATTCAACAATGTTACACGTATGAGGCATCAATCAAAATGTGAGGACTCAAATAAAAAAGTACTGAGACAAATATATCATACATGGACATAACATCATGGCTGAGAGCATGTGTACAAATAAGGCACATAGCTCAGAAACGGCAGGAATAGCTCTATCGAGTATCAAACAAATAGCACATAAGCTAGATATGATTTCTAACATAAATCAGAACCCAAGTAAACGTACAAGTTTAGAAACACGGATATAACGAGGCATGATAGCCAACCAATCTCATAATAGTGTAAAAGCCACTTCATCTCATGAACACACTGGTGCATGCACACACGCTCGTCACCTAGCGCATATGTCCCCCCAGTACCTTTGATATAACATGTTTCCCAAGGTTGAATTCCCTCAAATTCAAGTTTAGATTCCTTGCCACACGAATCGACCTCTGAGTGACTCGAATCTAGCCAAAGCAACTTAATAACATCAACACAAACAATTCCAAATGATAAATCTATCTTTTGAATCAAATATGCAAAGTAAACCCAAAAAGTCAACCCGGAGCTAGCACCTTGAAATCCGACAAAATTCACAACTTCCGAACACAAGAAGATACACGGTATACGGTCATAATACACGGTATACAATCCCGAACCCGTAGGTAACACCAACACTGGGGCTATAGTCGATGTAGTCTTGAGCTTCTGAAAGCTTACCTCACACTCGTCGGACCATCTGAAAGGAGCACCCTTCTGGGCCAATCTAGTTAAAGGTGTAGCAATGGACAAGAAGCCCTCCATAAACGACAATAATAACTTGCCAAACCCAAGACGCTCCAAATCTTTGTGGCTGAAGACGGTCTAGGCCAACTCTGAATTGCCTCAATGTTCTTTGGATCCACCTTGATCTCCTCACTATACACCACATGCCCCAAGAATGCCACTGAATCAAGCCAAAACTCACACTTAGAGAATTTAGCGTATAACTTCTTCTCCCTCAAAGTCTGGAGTACGATCCTCAGATGCTGCTCATGATCCTCCTATCTACGAGACTACACCAATATGTCATCAATGAACATGATGATGAATGGATCAAGATATGGCTGGAATTACACAGGTCATCAAGTGCTTAAAGGTTGCTGGGGCATTGGTCAGCCCAAAAGACATCACTAGAACCATAGCGGGTCCTGAATGCCTTCTTCAAAATATCTGAATCTCGGATCTTCAACTGATGATATCCCGACCTCAAACCAATCTTTGAGAACGCTCTAGCACCCTGAAGGTGATCAAATAAGTCAGCAATATGCGGTAGTGGGTACTTGTTCTTAATTGTAACCTTGTTTAACTACCTGTAATCAATACACATCCTCATAGTACCGTCTTTCTTCCTCACAAATAGAACTACTGCACCCCAAGTTGACACACTAGGCCTAATGAAGCCCTTATCAAGTAATTCCTACAACTGTTCCTTCAACTCCTTTAATTATAAAGGTGCCATGCAATACGGTGAAATAGAGATGGGCTGGGTGCCCGGTACCAAGTCAATACCAAAATCATTGTCCCTGTCGGGTGGCATGACCGACAAGTCTGCTGGAAATGCATTTGGAAAGTATCTCACTACCGAAACTGACTCAACGATAGGAGTGTCAGTACAAACATCCCTCACGAAGGCCAATTATGCCAAACATCCCTTCTCAACCATCCGTTGAGCCTTCAAATATGAAATCACCCTATTAGGAATATAATCCAGGGAGCCTCTCCACTCCAACCTCGGCACCCCTATCATCACCAACGTCACAATCTTAGCATGGCAATCACGAATAGTTGTAAGGTCCCGTAAAATTTCGCCAAGGGATTCAAGTGTGTTTGAGCACAATTTTGCGGTCTGTTTCGCGATCGTAGAATCGTTTTGCGGACCACATAATAGTCGCGGAGTTGAGCAGAAATTTGTTGAATTTTAAAAGTCGTTTTGAAATCTCTATCATATTCATGGTGCAAGAATCTTCTCGTTTTTGAATTAAATTTATCTTCCCTACACTCAAGGAGGCGACTAGTGTCACTTACTTGGCTATTTCTCCTTAAGGCTTACTATTGCCGAACGAGGCACATAGGGAATAAAGCAATTGTTACTGTCCTTTTTATAACTCACAGTCTTCCAAGAATAGCTGATGCCAATATCTTTATCCTCCCGATCATGCCCCCCATATATCACATGTCTAAAATGACTCATTTCTTTTGAATCTCGGAATCATGAACATAGTCCCTACCTTATCAATGCCTATTAGGCAACCCTATGCCTCATTGTCGAATCAATGGTATCATCACAATGATTAACTATGTCATACTATTGGTAGTAATCCTCATGTCTCTTAGAATGTAACTTCCTGAAATACCCTTCTCGGCACATTGTTGGATTCGGCCTAATCTTAAACCTCGCTGTTCCTATTTATGGTAAACCTATGGGGGTTGAAGGTTCAAACATGTCAAAAAAGAAGCATCATCCCATGATCAAACATATTGGGTAGGAAATTTTATGGTCATATTCATGCTAGCACATCTTAGAATAATTGATAAAGGTCACCAAAGGTTTAATTTGGGTGTTTGACGTAGAGATTTAGAGTTGAAGAAAGTGAATGGATTTTTCTCAAGATTTTCTCTATGAATATATCGGGTGAATTGTTAAGGAAGGTAAAGTATGTGTAGTCACATTAGGCCTTATGGAATATTGAAGGAAGTAGGCCGAACTATGAGTATGATAATTTCCCATCGCGGTTCTCCATGCACCCGGTGGTTTATGTGTCTATGCCCGAAAGGGTAGTTGGGATTGGGTTGTTTGTCATTCCGGTGGAAGCTATGGAAGGTAAAGTTAATGGGTAATTGGCTTACGAGAGGTACCTAATTGTCATCCTTGTTAGATAAGTCCGAAAATTGAGATTGCCTCCGTCAAGTGCTATGGCTAAGTTTGTGAGTCGAGGAGGTTGCCTCGATGGCCGAAATTGTTGTGGGAAGAAAATGTTCTCACTCGTTTGTAGAGCCAAATGGACGTGGTTCAAAAGGTACTTTCTATGTGTCATGATTTAAATATATACAATTCATGTCTAGATACCACTTCTGTTAATGTAATGCCCTTAATGTTGAGATTAATGTTGTTAATATACATTGTGATGCTTTGTTGAGTTATGGATGTGTTGTTAGGGTGGTTTTGGTGTTACTCTGGCAGGTGGTTAAGCCCAATTACAGAGGAGACACTATTGAAATTTTTGAAAAATTTGAGAGTTAGTCAAATTTGGGGGCTTGTGATGTGTGAAAGGAGAAATGAATTATGTTGATGGCAATTTTTGGTAGAAGAAGGCAATTATGCGGTCTATTTCGTGATCGCAGAACCATTTTGTGGGCCACATAATCATCGAGAGTTGAGCAGAAATTATTTGAATTTTGAAGGTCGTTTTGCAGTCCATTATGCGATCGCATAGTAGTTTCGCTGTCCGCATTTTCATCGCATATTTGGCTTAAAGAATTTTGTTGGGTCATTCTGTGGTCCGTTCTACGACTGCATAAGTGGTCTGCGGATCGCAGACCTGTCCAGACCATTCCCAGTTTTTGGGCTTCACTTTCGCGGTCCATTATGCGGACCGCATACCTGTCCTGCGGTCAATTCTGCGACCGTAGACCTAAGTTCAGAAATTTATTTTTCTATTTTTATAACCCGACCCCATTTTAGTAAATAGACTTTGGGGCTTATTTTGGGGTGGTTATCTGATGATTTTAGAGAGAGGTGAGAGCATTTTAGAGAGAGAAGGAGGAAAGCTAGGATTCTAATCATCCAATATTGCACCAACTTCAATAATCAAGAAGCCATTTACTAGACCATCATCTATCCGGGTAAGACCTTGTCCTAAAACCTTCATGCAATAGTTATAGGTTTAATTAGGTTGTAGAGTTGGAATTAGGCCATGCATGTATCAATAGCTTGTATTATGTGAGGTTAACGAACTAGTTTTGGTAGTTTCTTGTTGAAATTGGTTGAGGGAGGAAGGGATTAGAATTGTAGAGCTTTATAGTCTATTTTGCATACTAGGTGTTTGACAAAATTCCTAAGGGAGTTACACCATGTGAATCCTTCTAATTATTATTCAATTTTCGCTATCTTCCTATAGATTGTTATTGCTAGATGTGTTGGGACGTTGTATTAACTTAAGGAAAGCTCAAACAAGATATGTTGGCTAAACTACTCTCTTAGAATCGAATTCCATAATGTTCCCGTAAGTTTCAAGTATGGTTGGCCAAGTTCCTAATTCCTATGTTCCGGGTTATTCCTTCTAAACTTGACTATTCCAAATGAGCTTAAGATATTGATTGAAAATGTCTTGTTTTTGATAATCCATAAAGATGCTTGAAAATGAAATAAGAGCATTGATGATATAAGGTGTGGCCATTGTGCCAAGAATGAAAGTTATACTTGTGGCTAGTGGTGCCAATGAAATAAGATGATGTGTGAAGATTATGAAATGAGATTTGATTCAATCGTTCCAAAATTATTTCAAAAATAGAATTGCCTAAAAGCTTATGCACTCAAGTCATGCCCATATGTGGCTGTTTTAACTAATGCTATGCTTGTAAGTATTTTTAATGTGTTTTGCATTCTTACATATTCGTGAGTGGAAATTGTGTATTGTCCTCTTTGGGGAAAAGTATTTCAAGAATAAATGGTGTGCTACTTGTTTATGATTTTAACTTGCACTTCGATTGCCAATTATTTCAATCTATTTCTTGGAAAGAAATCTATTGTGCTTAAATTCTTCATTTTCAATGAACTTAAACTTGTGATTTCCAGAATAGTATATATGTTGATATTTGTGGTGATGATCCATGGAAGGAAAGCTATGAAAGTGCAGAATTTGAAATACGTCCACTGTGCCTTGAATAAAGAATCTTGTGAATGGCAAACAGTACCAAGGAAATATTGTTGTTGTGATTGGTTGAAAATACTAGTGGAGACTTATGCAATGTGAAAGATGATTAGGTAAATATATTTGTGCTCTTGTTTCCCTTGTGTGTAAACCAAAAATATTTTTGGGAGTACCATTAGCAAACCGAGGAAGGGTGGGTCATAAGGCCCACACCCGAAACTACACGTTCTGGTGTTGGGGTGGATTCTGATGGATTGTGATTATTTCCTTATTTGGGATGAGACTATTCCTTTTAATTGGGATGAGATTGAAAATAGCTGTGATTTGGAAAAGTCAACCCACACGACATATGTGGGAAGGTGGCCTAGCTGATCGGGTGGAGATCGGACGCCATGTTGCGCACATGGTGGTAGTACTCTTGGTAACACTTTTAATTCACATCACATGTCGAACCACATTTTTCGTGGGGAGATGGCCTAGCCGATCGGGCGTGATCGAACTCCGTGCTACAAACACGGTGGTATATCGGTGCTAATGATCTCCCAACCAAAAATATATATTATTTTCGTATTTTGAAAATTATTATGTTTTAACTGGGCATTTGGATATTGTTGATTTTGACTTGTTGTTTATATGGTTTTCCCTTTCTTCTATGGCATTCTATTTTGAAAGAGGACATTTAGCTTCACATACTAGTACTATTCCATATGTACTAACGTCTCTTTTGCCGGGGGCACTGCATCTTCAATGGATGCAAGTGGTTCATCAACGGGCAACTTTGGTCCTTATTAGCAGTTACTCTCGATTCAAAAGGTTTTGGTGAGCCCTACTTTATTCTGGGCCAGATATCATTTGATGTTGTACTTTGTGTTTTGAGGTATAGCAGGGGCCTTGTTGCCGGCATTTCTATATTACTCTTCTGTTGTACTTAGTGGCTCTGCAGACAGGTTGTGGTTGGTGTTTGATGTGGGAAATTGAACTAGAAATGTTGGTATTTGGCAAAAAAAATTTTCATTATATCTATAAACTTGTAATATTTTGGAAATTATAAATGAAGCTGCTAATGGGAATGAAATGGTAGTTGTTAATGAAATCTTTTCAATGTTTGATTAATGGAGTGCATCTCCTCTTTGTTCATGGATGAGTTTGGGTAGAAGGAAATCTAATAAGCTTGCTCGGCCGGGTTTACTCGGTTGAGCATCGGTCGCGCTCCCGAGGTCAGGGCGTGACAATAGCGTGATATGGCGACAACCAGTCCATGCCCAAAATCACGTCAAAATCAACCATGCTAAGTAGTAAATGATCAACTCTGGTGTCATAACCCTCAATAGTCAAAACACACGACCGATATACACGGTCCACAATAATAGAATCGTTCGCCAGTGTAGATACATGAACATACATAACTAAGGAATCACGAGGCATATCCAAGTAACGAGCAAAGTATGATGACACATATGAATAAGTGGAACCAGGGTCAAATAGTACTGAAGCATCCCTGTGGTACACTGAAACAATACCTGTAAGTATAGCATCAGAAGCAACTGCCTCTGGTCTGGCGGGAAATACATAGAAACGAGTCTGACCACCACCTAACTGACCTCCCCCTCTGGGGCGACCTCGACCCGCACGACCTCCATCCCAAGCTGTTTGAGTAGGCGGTGTAGCAACTGGTGCAGGAGTTATATTCTAGCCTCCCTACTGCATTGGGCCTTTGTAATGACGGGTACGATACTTCCTCACATGCCCCAACTCTCTACAATCATAGCAACCTCGAATTGGAAATGACTGTGGGGCTTGAATCGGATCATGAGAGCTAGAATAACCACAAGAAGAACTCAGTACTGACGAACCCTAAACCGATGAAGAACGGTATGAGCTCTGAGCTGGAAGTGCACTAAAGGATGACTTAATCAAATGAGTGCTATATGAACCATGGCTAGCTGATGCTCCATAAGGCATCTAAACGGGCCTGAAAGGCCGACCTCTGCTGTGATGTGACTAACCTCCAGATGAGGTACCACTGAATCCACCTGAACCACGGGGCCTCTTGCCCTCTCTTTCTTTGCGCTCAAGCCTACGAACCTGCTCTAAGAGCCTAGCTATCTCGGCCACCTGGTCAACTGTGTCGGCCTCTCGAGCCAAACTGTAATGTACACCATAATTGAGGCCATCAATGAACCTCGTGATCCTCTCTCTCTCAGTGGGAACCAACCATATAGCATGATGGCCCAGATCCGGGAATCTCATCTCATACTGAGTCACAGTCATATCCCCCTGGCATAGCAGCACAAAATCTCTACGCATTCCTCTCAGCGAGTTTGTAGAACATACTTCTCTAAGAAGAGAACTGAGAACTCATGCCATGTATATGGTGCTATTCTAACTGGCAAGCTCAACTAATAAGCCTTCCACCATCTGTAGGCTGCCCTTGTCAGCTCGAAAGTAGTAAATGCAACTCCATTGGTCTCCAATATACCCATTGTGAAAAGAATCTGTTGACACATATCTAGAAAATCCTGAGCATACTCCGACTCTCCTCCACTGAACTCTGGCAGTTTAAGCTTCTCAAACCTCTTCAACCTCTTCTACTCTTCATCGTCAAAGGTGGATCAATCTCAGCCAAGCAGCACCAACTGACTGAACTGGTGGTACCCTCGGTGTTTAATGGCCTGGAGCTAGCTACTCCGGAGTACGAGCGACAGGAGTCTAGGCACCTTCCCTAGCCGGTGAGGTAGCCGATGCAATTGGAATCGAAACCACCTGAGCCAGGCTCGTGCACGTAGTCAAAATCTAGGCTAGGGCCTCTTAAAGGCCAGGAATAACAATAGGCACTATCGGTGCCTGAGCTTGTCCCACTGGCTCAACAATATTTGGTACCTGCTCGTCAGTTGGTGCTGCTCTAGCTGTAGTTTAAGCCCCACCTCGGCCTCTACCGCATCCCCGGTCTCTTGCGACCCTAATTGGTGGTACTGGTGGTTGTTCACCTGATCATAATGCACGTGTCTTCACCATCTGTGAGAGAATAGAAGAGTCAAGGTTCAAACTTCGGAAATAACAAATTCGCATGACAAGAATGCAAGAAAGTGACTTTTCCTAATAGTTCACCAGCCTCTCGAAGATAAGTATATACGTCTCGGTTCCGATCTAGAAGACTCTACTAAACTTGCTCATGACTCGTGAGACCTAAGCAACCTAGTGCTCTGATACCAACTTGTCACGAACCAACTCCCACTGGAGCTGTGACAGCACCTAACACTACTTATTAGGCAAGCCAACAGTCGCACAATAACTACGAATTTAATAAAATAAGGTTTAATAAACTCAATAGCGGAAATGCCATAAAATAGCTGAGACAATAACGACAATACTACTACAACCATCCCAAAGATCCGGTGTCAACGAGTACATGAGCACTACTGAGTATCAAAATACAAGGCTGAATTCTCAATACAACCGTCTGAATTATAGAACAGTAATAGTAGAAATAATGAAAGAGAACTTCAAGGTTTGCGGACGGTATAGTAGCTACCTCGTAGTCTCCCAAAAGCTGGTAGCAACAGAACTCTAGAGATCACCTCATTTGAAAGTACCTGGATCTGCACACGAAGTGCAGAGTGTATTAAGAGTATAATTGATCCATGTACTCAATAAGCAACAATATTAATCTTGGGCTGAAAGCAATGACAAGCTCAAAAACAACAGTCAGAGACCAATATCAATAACTAAAAACAATTCAGAATATAAAGGAAAGAGTAGAAGCAGGTAATTCAATGATATTATGTTCAACTTGTTCACATTTCTGAAATTTAGGCATGCTTTCATATATAACAGTTTAAGACCAACATGGATAAAATAATTGATTTACCAGCTAGCATGAGGAAGGTACTTCTCTATGCCTACATGTCAAATATATACATCAAAGCAACAATATCACATTAGACCCATCAAGAATAATCACCCTTAGCACTGCACAGGTGCCTGGTATAACTACCCATCATCAAGCACGTGTATGAAACACTGTGCCTGCGCCCATTGCTGGCATATCAAACTCTGGATGGGTGGATCTTGCCCAAGCGCTGTTATAATCACATAGCCCAAATAATGGGGCATGTTGCACGCGTCACCCAAAAACAATAACACTTAGCCCAATATGAGCCTGGCGCGTCACCTAAAAAATCAATACCAAATCGGCTCTATAGCACAAGCTCAGTCATCAGCTGGCCAAGCCTTAGTAAACCACATCTCATAGTATTCAATTCAACAATGTTACACGTTTGAGGCATCAATTAAAATGTGTGGAATCAAATAAGAAAGTACTGAGACAGATAGATCACACACGGACATAGCATCATGATTGAGAGCATGTGTACAAACAAGGTACATAGCTCAGAAACAACAGGAATATCCCTATCGAGTCTCAAATAAATAGCACATAAGCTAGACATGATTTCTAACATGAATTAGAACCCAAATAAACATACATATTTAGAAACACGGATATAACGAGGCATGATAGCCAACAAATCTCATAATAGTGTAAAAGCCACCGCATCTCATGAACACACCGGTGCACGCACACACGCCCGTCACCTAGCGCGTACGTCCCTCCAATACCTTTCATATAACATGGTTGAATACACTTAAATCCAAGTTTAGATATGTTACTTACGCTAAAGTGCGCAAATTAATACTCCAAAAAGTCCTTGACATGCATCGGCCTCTGAGTGACTCGAATCTAGCCAAAACAACTTAATAACATCGACATAAACCATCAGAAACAAATCCAAATGATAAAGCTAAGTCTTGAATCAAATATGCAAAGTCAACCCAAAAGGTCAACCCCGGGCCCGTACCTTGAAACCTGACAAAAGTTACAACTTCCGAATTTCCATTAAATTATGAGTCCAACCATACTAATTCCATCCAATTCCATCAACAAATCGAACCTCAAATCACCCAATCTCACTCTCCAATAACATAGCCCAAAATCCCCAAATTTCACTTCATGTTCACATAAACTAGGTGTAATAATCAATGTGTAACCAATATCTATCAACAAAATTGAATAATCTTTACTCACATCTTCAATTGTAGCAAAAAGTTTCTCAAAAATTGCCTCCAACTGAGCTCCAAAATTCCAACTATGAGAAAATGACCAAACCCTTGTTTAAAACCTTCTGCCTAGCGATTCTCGCATATGCGGCTAAATCCGTTGCACCTGCAATGCCGCTTTTGCGATTACAATTCCGCATCTGCAGAACCCACTAAAGTCCCAATAAAAGCGCACCTACGGTCCCCCTCTCCGCACCTACGGGACTACTTCTGCGATCTAACGTTCGCATCTGCGGACTCCTAAGCCCTCAACCAGCTTTGCTTTTGTGCTCAACCACCCGCATCTGCGAGCTTGTAGATGCCGAAAATGCCTCTCACCTGCGCACCTCCCTAGCTCCAGCTTGGTCCACATCAATGATTGCTTGGCCACTTTTGGGGCCTCGTACCTACAGTCAAATCCTTTGCAAGTGCGATCGCACCAGAACCTGAAACCTTCAGCATAAGTCTTTAAGTCCCAACATGATCCGCAACTCATCCGAACCACACCCGGGGCCCCCGGGACCCCATCCAAATATACCATAAACTTGCTCGAAGCCTCAAATCACATCAAACAACACTAGAACCACAAATCACACCCCAATTCAAGCCTAATGAAACTAATGAACTTTCAACTTCAAAAACGCATGCTGAACCATATCAAATCAACTGCGAATGACCTCAAAGTTTGTATGCAAGTCCTAAATGATACAATGGACCTATTCCAACTCCCGCAACCAAAATTCGAACCCGATGTCAACAAAATTAACTCTCGGTCAAAGCTCTCAACCTTCAAACCTTCAACTTTCCAACTTTCACCAAAGAATACCAAATTAACCTACGACCTCCAAATAAATATCCAGACATACACCTAAGTCTAAAATCATCATATTAAGTTATTCGAACCATAAAAATATCATTCTGGGATCGTCTACACAAAAGTCAAACTTCGGTCAACTTTTTTAACTTAAGCTTTCAACCTTGGGACTAAGGTCTCAATTTATTCTAAAACTTTCCCTAAACCAATCCAACCACCCGGTAAGTCACATAATCACACATAGAAAGCATTAAATAGGGGAACAGGACTTCGATGCACAAAACGACCGACCGGCTTGTCACTAGATGCTACAAAGTTGGATCATGATTAACAACATTTTTGGCAGCAAAGGATGATAAAGAACATAGTGGGATGTGTCTCATGGTTGTTGAATTGTTAGCAGGTCGAGTATAAACAGTATTGATCGAGTAGTTCGCTTCGGAATATGGCTAAATCGGAGTGGAAGTGGGAGTGTATCATATGGATGTTTTGGTAGGATATACACATGCTTTGAGAAAGCTAGTGTGATTTGGGTCATGGTGGAAAAATGACTAAGTTTGCACATTTCATTTGAGGTGGTGGCTTCCGTACTTAGGGAGTTCGAATGTGACGAAAAGAGTTTGTTTGGAATATAGAGGAATGTGAATGTTGATTGTGATTTTGGGATGCAATAACTTCGAGTTTTAACATTTTGTTGGACCTTAATGGATGTAAATGGAATGAACGGATTCTTATGGTTGGAAGATAAATGGGGACCCAGGAGAATTAACTGACTTCGTGATTGAGGTAACTATGGCACTGCCGTTGGAGGATGTCGATATAAGGTTACACAGGTGGGCTATCTCCTGTGAGAAGGTTAGGAGTTGCGTGATTTCTGATGAAGTTCCTATGAGGAGTTATACATTCTCTCTAATGGGATACATGTACTACGATGTGGGGCTTGTTTCAGGATGTGTTATGGTTAGTGCAACAAGAATTTATGACAAATTTGGCTGAGTAACGGTGTGAGATTATGGTAGCTAGGAGGAGGAGTCATTGTGCGTCCTTAGACTTTGTGATTGTGGCTTAAAGACAAGTGGGGGAGCCTACCATCGATGATTGGGTCATGTGGTTATGTGTCCTGTAGTTTCTAGTTATCAACACGTTGGTGGATTAGTTATGACCGATGAAGAGAACATCATGGGTAATTTGAGCAAGGAATTTGATGGATGTGTGCTACAGTCCGCCTTATTGATATATAAAGGTTGTGAAATGACCCAGTTTGATATTTCTTTGTAAAGGTGATGTGCAAGGGAAGAGATTTATTCGATTGCTTCTTTTGGAGTATTCGTGTGCTAACAGACCAGGTCAGAATAGATGACTCTCAACAATGGTTCTGGTGGGTTCAAGAATTAAAGTACGGTGCCTAAGGATTTTCGAATTTGTTGTGTGGCTAAGGAATTAGTTTTGCAGCAGAGCGTTAAAGAGACTTGGAGTATCTCTATATTACCACCGGGTCTGCAGTGCAGTGTTAGAGAGATGGAAGAAATAATTTTAGATTCGCAAAAAGGTCCCATCGAAATGGTTGTAGCAGTTAGAAGTACTATTGAGCGCATGAGAGGGTATAAAATGACATATGGGTATTGAGACAACATGTTCATGTGATTTGTGGTCACTCGGGATGAGTGTTGATTAAGGTCCATTATGTGTTGGGAAAGAGGTATTGCTTTGAACGCAAGTCAAGAGTAAATATGAAGAAGTAGGATCAATTTAATAGTGTCTTAGATCAGCATGGTAAGGAAAATGATCGGTTCCTTCGGTATGATAAGGCTATACAAGTGTTTTGTGGCTATGATTGAGGATTTGGCAGTCTGCGTGACTCAGTTGATTTAGAAGGCTCAGTTTAATAGTTCAGTTATATGCAAACTGCTCCCGAAGAGTTATGGAAGTTTTCACCACGACTTGAGGCTTGTGTTTTCTGCGGTTAGGGGAAGTTGGTTGCCTGTCGCGATTTACCTTCCGAAATGAGTTAAGTGAAAGGTTTCAAGCCAATGAAGTGTTTATTATACTGGTGGCTCAGGGTTATAATGGGTTTCTAGTACGCTCACGTAGCAGCATGATAGGTGCAGTGAGCGGTATGGAATTGGGATTGAAGGATCAAGGTTGCAGTTCAGTTTGACAAAAATGTCACGAGCTCGAGGGAGCGGGGGAGCGTTTAGGTGTTCGGAGTGTGCTGGCGCTACTTTAGTGTCGCCTGAGAATGATCTGTTTTATGGAAGAAGCCTTGTATATTGATTTGTAGATGCCTGGCTAGCACTACAAAAATAGCATGATCGGTGGCCAATGATGTTCAGATTTTATTACTTGGTGCAGTAGGTTGGGGGAGTATCTCCCATGGGATGACTATGTAGAGGTGGCGTGTCAGTCATTTAAGTAGTAAAGACTGAGGCCATGTACAAAGAGTCTGTACTGTCGTGGATTGGAGAGTTTATGTCTAAGTAACACACCATTCCTTGGTTGGGGGTTGTGGAAGTTTGTTCAGGATTTGACGATTGTTTATATGTGTCGTGGATGGGGTCATTGTGGATCTCGAAAGGATAATTACCTATTTTGAGATGTTCAAAATCATTTTAGATGTCCATTGGCGGGCCTAATATGAATGTACATTCTACACGAGATCACATATGTTTATTCAGCACGACATTTGTCTATGTCTGAGTTTTGAGCATGGTAGATGTTGTTCCTGCCACCATCTATTTTCTATGTTACTCCTATGCTATGTGGGTTGTGAGGCATCTTGAATATTCACACGTGTGTTGTGATCCTATCTAGTCTTGCAGTGTTATGTGACTGGGATGGGTCTCGAGATGCTGATTTGTTTATTGCACCTTACTCGTGCTTGGACCTTTTGTAGCGCATGTAAGCTGTCCGTCTCCCTAGAGTTATGTATTTGCACTTGGCATGATTGTGGTTTATATACGTGTGTCTGGTGAGTATGAGCATTTTGGCTCGATGGATATTCCCTAGCTGATTGTTATGTGGATCGGGTGGCACGCCGCCACGAGTATGATATTTGGATTAGGTTGCGCACTGCAATAGTAACATATGTGGATCGGGTTGCATGCTGCAACAATGAGATGTTGAGTACGATTCCTTACACTTATGTTGTATGTGTTGTTTCTCATCTCTATGATAGGTTCATGGCATTTTTTGGGTTGTTTCATTCGTTACACGGGCTGGCTGTACTCAAGTTTGCTTTTCCTTATTGGTCATATTCGAGTTGTGGGTTGTTGGCGCATTGATGACATTGTACGAGATTTTGGATGGTTTTGATGTGGCTTGTTGACTCCGAGCAGCTTGTAATAGGTGAGACGAGGTTATTGGACCTAAAGTCAGCGCAATCGAATTGGTATAATGTATGTTTGGAGGGAGGATGCCACTAATAAGTTCTAAAGGCGGTAATGGTTCTTGTCGAGCGGAGGAACTCTATAATTTATTGATTTGACAGGTAGTTACAAGATTTTGCACCTCTCTTTTATCGTTGCAGTATTACGTAGCTTGGAGTAGGATGTTTATGTGTCATGAGGTATGTTACAGGTACCGGGCTCGGAACTTGCAGCTAATGTGGTTGGATGATATTACTTTGGGCATGTGAGCGATGCAGTACATCGTGTGGTTATGACTTAGGTGTATATGTATGCTTTGGTACAGCATGTGGAGTTTGATACAGAGTATTTATGCAAGCATTGGACCTTATAGGAAATTCCGGATGTTGGAATTGAGTTCTAAGGCTTGTGGGCTAAGGTAGCAGGAAGGATCTTCAGTCGGGGTTGAACTAATGTGGTTATATAGATTTTGGTGGCATAGGTAGGTGCACGAGGAGTTATGCAGTGATTTTGGCAACTTTGGAACAGTTCTTGGCACGTTCGAGGACAAATGTATGTTTAAGTGGGGGAGAATGTAACGACCCGACCGGTCATTTTGAGCTCTAGCATGTTGTTCAGCGGTTTGAGACCTTGAGTAGCTTCACTTTATGTATTACGACTTGCACGTGTAGTCTGATTTGATTTTGGGGAATTTCGGAGTTGATTTGGAAGGATAATTCTTAATTCGAAAGCTTTAAGTTGGAAGATTTGACCAAGGTTTGACTTTTGAATAAACAACCTCGGAATTGAGATTTGAAGGTTCCTACAGGTTCGTAAGGTTATTTCAGACTTAGTCGTATGTCCTGGTTGAGTGTCGGATGGCCGGGAGCATTTCGACACTTGTTGTCGAATGTTTGCATTTTGAAGGGTGGAAATTTGCTAAGTCTGACCTAAAGTGGAATTTGGTGTTAGCGGACTCCGGGCGGTATTCCAGGACCTTGGATAGGTTCATTTTATTGGATGGAACTTTTGCATGATGTTTGGTCGTGGTCCGGTATTCTTAAGTGTGATTCGGACGCGTTCAGCGAAATTTGAAAGTTTGATAGTTAAAAGAAGGATTTGATCGTCGATTCGTGGTTTTGATGTTATTCGTGGCGTTTCGAGCCTTTGGATAAGTTTGGGTAAGGTATTGGGACTTTTTGGTGTGAGTGGATAGGGTCTCGGGGTTCTCGAGTATGTTTTGGGATGGTTTTAGACCAATTCTCTATGTTTTGCAGTTGCTGGTTTCTGTTGTATTTGGTATGCCTCCGATCACGAATGCAGAGTCACGATTGCTAAGGGTTAAGTGGACGCGTGAAGACTTTGTTCTTCGCGATCGTGTAAAGGGTGTCGTGAACACGGTGCTTGATCAGGTTGTTCTTTGCGTTCGTGTGGTGAGGGTCGTGAATGCGATGTGTTAGTGGGGCTGGCCTGGGTTTGGAAGGTTGTTCATCGCGATCACGTTACTTGGTTCGCAATCGTGTAAGGTATTTTTCTAAGGCCGAAGTTTTGGCCTTCGCGTTTGCGTAGCTGGGCTCACATTCGCATAGCGTGGCTTGTGATCATGTTAGATTGGGCAGGCTTAGCTACGCGATCGCGAGAGGGTCCTCGCATTCGCGAAGAGTGATTTCTGGGGGTGGCAGATTTGGTCTTCACGATCGCGAAGAAGGGCATCTAGCCAGTGCATAAGAATCAAAATCGAGACTTGGCTCATTTTTATATCATTTCATCCATTGGAGCCGATTTTGGGGCAATTTTGAAGGACCATTTTAATCATCTACCATGAGGTTAGAGATTTCCACTTGTTATGAGATAAATACATGGATCATATATGGATTTTAAAATAAAAATTGGTAGAAATTGTGGGATTTTTGAAGAAAACCTTGAAATGGTATTTTTTGATTTTGACCACAAAATTAGAAATGCAATTGGAGTAAATTATATATTTGTGTTTATGGTGCTATGGGTAACATTTAACTTCGAAAATTTTCGAAATCCAGGCACGTGGGCCCATGAGTTGACTCTGTTGACTTTTTGTGTAGAGTTGGGAATTACTTCTAATTGTTAAATTGCGAGTCATTGAGTATATTTTGATTAGGTTGCACGTTCTTTGACTAGTTTTGTATCGTTTGACATTGGTTTGAGGTGTTAGAGAGGCGTTGGAGCCGGTTATCTAGTAAGTCTCCTGTGTAACCTTGTGAGGGGGAATTTACACTGTAGGTGTTATATTTATTATATGCTACATGTTGTGGGAGCTACGCACGTATGAGGTAGCGAGTGTCCTTGCATATGCTAGAAATCCTGATTAGGTGTGAGTAGACTTAGACTAACGATATGCTTTAATTATATTATTTGAGTTATCCTTGCCTGCTGACATGCTTTAATTATCATATTTAGCCTGAGACTAGACTTGTATAGAGTATCGAACCTTGCTACCTTACATACTTGACGAGCTACTTGGTTAGTCATGGAACTTATACTTTCTTTTATGGGCGTACCCAGTGTTGTACGAAATTGTCCAAAAGTCTCTTAAATTTCAGAAATCACATATATATTCATAATGGGGATAGTGACACGTTAAAGTTTTCACTATTCCTTTGGGATCGGGCTGAACGCCTTAGTAATATCATTATGGGATCGGGCTGTTTGCTTTGGCAGTATTATGAGATGCATCTGGATCGAGCCATACGACCTCGGCAATGTACACTATTATTATGGGATCGGCCCGTCTGCTACGGCAAGAAATCGTCCCATTACTTTTATAGGATCGGATCGTTCACCTTGGTAGAGTCGTGCGAAATATTTGATATGAGGTCAGCATAATTATGAGTCTTCCTGACTTGTGATGTCACATATTATTTGGCGTTGACAATTAAGTATTCCATTTGAGAAGTATCCGGTATTTGAGGACTTCATGTTTACCCTTCAGTTGTGGATCATATGATGTACCTATACCTGCTCTCACAATTTTACTTGCCATGTTTCATACCTGTCTACTTCTACTGTACTTGATTTACTGGACCACTACTAAGTGTCGATGTCGACCCCTCGTCACTACTTCTTCGGGGTTAGTCTAGATACTTACTGGGTACGCGTTGATTTACATACTCATACTACACTTCTGTACTAACTTTGAAGGTATTGAGACATGTACTTTTGTTGGTCATGTGGGCGTGTAGGCGCAGTTGCTGAGGGGACTTTGTGGTGAGTTGCGCTCTATGTTACGATCCGGAGCACACGGAGTCCCTATCTATCCATTTATTGTATTCTATCTATTTCCTATTCCAGGTTGTTGTAGTATTGTATATTTTGGTAGATGCTCATGCACTTGTCACACCGGATTTTGGAGATTTAGCTTTTGCTTGTGGTTGTATTCTGTTAAGATTCCTGTTTTATATTTTAGCCACATTCGAACATTTAAAATAATATCTATACTTTTTATGAAAAACATAACGATTTTCACTCTTTATTTCTTTAATTGTTTTGAGAGGCATTTTGGATTTACTGTTGACGTATTGATTTAATTGTTGGCTTGTCTAACGGTAGCGTTGGGCAGCATGTGGGTTCTGGGTCGTGACCGTTTGGTACCAGAGTACTAGGTTAACTTAGGTCTCACAAGTCATGAGCAAGTCTAGTGGAGTCTTGCAGATCGGTACGGAGACGTCAGTAGTAGAGTTTATTCCATTTAATGCTCGATACACATGTCTTGTCATGATTGGCTCTGCAGTTTGCAACGGCTTTTTAGGGTTTCTACGGCTTTGTTAGTTCGACATGACGGTTCCATAATGGCGATTCATGATGACGTTTTTTCCTTATTGATACCGCATCATTAGCCTTCTCAAACTTCTTCTACTCTCTTTCGCCTTTACCTTCTTCACTGACTCATTTCAAAAACTCTCTTTCTCTTCGTGCACCTACTTTTTTTAACAATGGATTCCAATTCTTCAAACCCCTCTTCATCTTTCGATCCATGTCGCGCTATTATAGTGGATGATCTCCCTTCTTCACTGGCTCCGGTTAAAAGTAGAAGTAGAGGTGGTAGGCTTCGTAGCCTAGGTTCCATATCGAGTCAGAACATTTCTTCTTCTTAGAAGAGTTATTCAAAACATGCTTCTTCTTCTTAAGCAAAATCCACTGCCACTCCTAGATCTTCTTCCAAAATTAGGGATCAAAACGAGCCACTGCATGAACCCTTAGTTTCGAAAATTGTTCCCCAGGAATTTTCATTTATTTCTGATCGTGAGGCATGGAATAATGAAGTTACTTCCATAGCAGCACTCAACCCTGTAGACCGACATCCTTCCCTTATAAAGTCTTGTCTTCTTCGTCTTGTACGTAGAGAATGTCATTGGAAACTTGATTTCTCAATCATAGCTCCTGGTGTTGATGACCATATAACCACCTACCGTGAAGGTTATTCATTCATTTACACCAATCCTTTTACCCTAGGATTCAAACCTCCAATAGATCCAGTGATTCTAGAATTTTTCCACTACTACAATATTGCCTCGGGTAGATAGGCCTGATAATATGGAGGGCAGTAGCATGCCTTTGCTACTTATCGGGCTTAGTTTCCAACCCTTTCTCTTTTCAACATCTTCTTCGTATATATTCCTCGAAACTCTTTTGTGCGGGTATTTTTACACCCCGGACAAGGAGTAAACATGTCTTAGTTGGTCCCAAAAGAAGATCGTGGCCGAGGCTGGTATGCTCGATTCATTGATGTCCCGACCCGTGCGTTGGTAGGGGAAGAGAATATGCCTTTTCCCGAAAAGTGAAATTTTGCATGTAAGTGTTTTCTTTTACTTTTGCTTTCTCCATCTTCTTTCACTTCTTTCTAAGAATACTAACTTTCTCGTATGTGTTTTCATTTTTAGCAATCATGTAAGTCTTTGATGAGCTTCCTGACTTCCATGGTTGGGTAGAACTGATGTTGTGTGCTGCTCCAATGGAGCAAAAAGCCTGGAAATTTCCCTCCCAAAAAGTTTGGGTGGAAAGTCAAAACTCACAGTATGCTACTTTGTCTTACCGTGTGTAATTTTTCCCTTCATTATTTATTTAACATCCTTTCCTATTGATTTTTAGGATTTGGAATTCGCAAAGTTCGCCCTCTCCCGCTCCTGTAGTTAGACAAGATGTCAACACTGCTTAGGAGAGGATCTTGTATGTGTCGTCTCGGAAGAGGAGGAATAAAGAACCCCTTGCCTCCGATGAAGAGGAAGAAGAAGAAGGTTCCTTGGTGAAGAGGCCTCGAGTTATGAGGCAAGTCATTTTGGATGCCGAATCCAACGACCCTCAAAACCAGCCTTCATAGTCTGTACTTTTTCACTTGGCCGACGAGCTTGAAGATGTTCCTCTAGAAATTTTAGAGGAAGAAGCTGCTAATCCCACTATGGACCATCCTTCGTGCCCTGTCTAAATACTCTTTTCTTAAGGATCTGAGGATGAAAAGAAAGGTTTTGGCATTGTTTCTAAAGAGCCACCTCTTGCCACTTTTACCATGAGCCCCGTTGCTCCTGCTGCTGCCCCTCGAGATGAAGTCAGCCCTTCCACGAGGGGTGGTATGAAACATGTTATGATCGAAGTCTCCGAGAATGTCAACTTGCTGAAGAAACCTAATCGAGCTGCGGTTTGGTTGAAGCCTCTGATTGGCCCCCTCGAGAGGAAAAACATTAATTTCCAGTCCTCCATTACTCTGATGAATGATAAGATTCATTCTGCTCTCAAGGTATATTTTTCTTCTCTTACATCTTTCAATTCTTCTTTCCATAGGTTTATAATACCGTTCTTCTCTCTGTTTTGTAGATCAACTTAACATGTACGGAGCTAATGAGAAGATTGGCTTGGACTGAGCAGCAAGTTGCGCTAGAGGCTGACAACTGGAAAGAGCAGTTTGAGAGCCTTCAACTAGAGAAGGATGTCTGGGCCGGCAACAAGGAGACATTGGAGCAACAACTTTGGATCACTACTGCTGAGTTAGCAGTGGTGAAGACATCATCTACTCAGGCAGAGAAGGTGAATGCAAGGATGAATGTCACTCTTGCCGAGCAGCATTCAAAGGCAATTGAGGAGATTTGAAGTTTGAAAGAACTTCTGAATAAAAAACAAGTGTACACGGGTGATGCGGTTCGGGAGTTGACCCAAGATCAAGAAGATCTCTTTGCCTCCTCCAACAAAATTAAGTTCCTTGAGACTACATTGGAACCTTTGAAGTTTTCATATGATGCTGCCGAATGTGAGAAAGAAGAGCTAGGGGCTGAAGTTGAACAACTGGAGAAAGACTACGAGGTTCTAGAGGACAAACTAACTCTAGACATGAGTTAGGCCTTCCTGAACACTTGTCTTGAAACTTTGACTGAGGCTAGACAAGAAGGCTTTCATCTCGAAGCTGAGATTTCCAGGGTTAAAGAGGCAATTGAGACCACTTAGCAATGTCAAAGATTTTCTATACCCGAGGATGAAAGATCTAAAGGTGATTTGAGCAAAGACGGTTCAGAGGCTGATCCTGCTGATCCTCAGCCTTCATCTTCAAGTCCCCCAGTTGTCCTTCTTCCGCTCCTTCCCAAGTTGCTCCTTAGTTTTTCTTAATAGATGTTTTTGTTTGTTTTTGAAAACTTTAAACGACATCAATGTTAACCTTCAACATGTTTATATATTCTTTGCTTTAATTTTTGAGCCTTTTCTTGTATTATCTTAGTAGAGTAAATCCTTCAATATGCTGTGTCTACATACACACAGTCTTACTTATAAACGAGGGCCCTTTTATGAAATCGACACTAATGAAGATGACGTCTCATCTTCATGTCGGTGTAAAAATATGAAATATGAAGTAATTTGGAGAAGTTTATTTGAACTTTCATGGAAAATATTGATATACATCATTTTCTTAACTACCTTCTTATAGCAGGTTCACAAGTAATATTTCGAGTGTATTTATCACGTGACTATTTTTGTAATCTTAATCTAATTTCTCTTGGGAGTTTTTTCATTGAATCTTCAATTTTTCACTTCCGTTCGATCTTTGAGCTTGAATTTTGAAATTTTTTCTTCAAAGTTTTCTTTAAAGTTTCTTTAAGAATTTCTTGAGATATGCTTCTTCTTCTTCTTCTTCTTCTTCTTCTTATTCTTCTTCTTCTTCTTCCATATGTATAATCCACCCAGTGTTTGAGCTTTGAAGTATGAAAACTAGAACACTAGATCACTTTCCCTCCTTGGTCCTTTTCCTGAAAAGGAATTACACATGGGACTCGAGGGTAATTATTTTAGATGAGGAGTGCTGAACCCTTCCCATCGTAATTGTTGTAACCTTGGCTGAGTATAATAAAGTCTACCACGTATGTTTTGGGTCTAATGTCATCATTTGGTTTGGGTTAGCTTTTTTCCTATCATCTAAAATGGTTAGTAAAATTTAAATAAACAAATAAGTAATGAACTTTAAGATACCTGGCCGTGAGTATTTGCTCCAGAGTAGTACTTCTTCAAGTGTACTGCATTCCAATTGGAAGATAATACTTTCCCGTCCATGGTCTCCAACTCGTATGCTTCTTTCCCAGCAATGTCTCGAACTCGATATGGTCCTTCCCAATTCGGACCTAATTTACCTGCATTTACCGACTGTGTGACTAAAACACCTTACTAAGGACGAAGTCCCCAATCTTAAAGTATTAAAAATTCGCTCTTCTGTTATAATATCGTTCTATTCTTTGCTTTTGTGCTGGATTACGTATTGAAGTTGTCTCCCTTCGTTCTTCCGCCAAATTCAAACTTGTACAAAGTTCGAAGTTCTTCCTCGTTGGATAATTCAATTGTATGTTCAAACCTTAGGCTTGGTTCCTCTATGTCTACTGGACTTAGTGCCTCAGTACCATAAACAAGTGAAAATGGAGTTTCTCTCGTGCTAATTTTTGTCGTTGTTCTGTAGGCCCATAATACCCCTAGTAGTACCTCAAGCCACCTGCCTTTTGATACTTCCAAATGTTTTTTTATATTATTGATAATAATTTTATTTGTCGACCCTGTTTGTCCATTAGCCACGGGGTGATATGGTGCTGAAGTAATTCTTTTGATTTTCCAGCCTTTGAGAAATTTGGTAACCTTTGTTCCTACAAATTGCGATCCATTATCACATACAATCTCCCATGGAACCCCAAAACTACACATTCTATTCCTCCAAATGAAGTCTATAACTTCTTTTTCCTGCACTTGTTTGAAGGCACCTTCTTCCACCCACTTAGAGAAATAATTAGTTAAAATTAATAAAAACTGTACTTTTCCTGGTGCTTGTGGCATAGGACCTACGATATCCCTTCCCCACTTCATAAATGGCTGTGGTGCTATAAGGGAATGAAGCAATTCTTCCAACTAATGCATATTATTTGCATACCATTGACATTTATCGCACCTTCTTACAATGTTTTTTGCTTCATATTCCATTTTAGGCCAGTAATACCCTGCTCTTATAAGTGTTTTTACTAGTGACTTTCCCCCCAGTGTAGTTCCCACAGTGTCCTTCACGTACCTCTCGCATCACATATTCAGTTTGTGAGGGCCCAAGGCATGAAGCTAAAGATCCACCAAACATTTTTCGATATAAATTGCCTTTTATAAAACAATATCGAGCCATTTCATTCACAACCATTGGGATTGCTTTATATACTTAGTTAATATTCCACACTATAAATAATTCATGAATTCATTTCTCCAATCCCATGTCAAATATTGAAATTTATCTCGTTCTTGGATTAATCGAGTGCTGAGTGGAATAAATGCACCACGATTGTGTTTTCTCTATTTGACACATAGACTACTGATCCCAGATTTTCTAATGCATCAGCTTCCGCATTCTCCTCTCTTGGAATTTGAATAGCTTTGGACACTCGGTACTGATGCAATAATTCCCGTACCTTTTCCAGGTATTGCTGCATTCGTGTCTCTCTAGCCATGTAATTCTCTTGCATTTGATTTACCCCAAGTTGATCGATATCAACTTGATCTATTCCCGTTTCTTTTGCAAGCTCCAAACCTGCAATCACTGCCTCATACTCGGCTTCATTATTAGAAGGGTAACATTAATTGCTTGCCTAACAATTTCCCCTGAAGGTGAAATTAAAAAAATACCCAAACATGCTCCCTTTACATTTGAGGATCCATTAGTGTATAACGTCTAAGTCCCTAGATTAGATCCGGTAAACTCCCGTACCTTATTTTTAACTTCAGGAAGTAAACTTGAACTGAAATCTGCTACGAAATCTGCCAGTACCTGTGACTTTATGACAGTTCGTGGATGATAAACGGTATCATATTCACTAAGTTCTATTGCCCACTTAACTAATCTTCCTGATAATTCATGTTTATGTAAAATATTTCTTAATGGAAAAGTAGTTACGACAGAAATAGGATAATACTGAAAATAGGGTCGTAATTTTCTTGATGCCATTATTAGTGCTAGTGCTAGTTTTTCTGGATGAGGATATCGTGTCTCAACTTCCAATAAATATTTACTAACACAAATAATGGGGGACTGCGTACCTTTTCTTCTCTTACCAATACCGCGCTTACTGCTACTTCAGATACGACTAAGTAAATGAATAATCTTTCTCCATCCTTTTGCTTTGATAGTCGAGGAGATTTTGACAAATACGCTTTTAAATCTTTCAAATCTTGTTGACAATCATTTGTCCATTCAAACTGATTTTACTTTTTCAATAACGAGAAAAATGTGAAACACTTCTCTGAGGATCTACATATAAATCTCCCAGAGCGGCTATTCTCCTAATTAGCCTTTTTACTTGTTAGTACATCCAGTATCTCTTTGATTGCTTTAATCTGAGCTGAATTTACTTCAATCCCCTTATTAGCAACAAGGAAACCTAAAACTTACCTGAGGCCACACCAAAGGTGCACCTCTCTGGGTTTAGCTTCATATTATACTTGCGAAGTATGTCGAAGGTTTCATTCAAATGTTGCGCTCAGTGAACTAGCATGTCATCAATGTAAACTTCCATGGTTTTCCCCATATGTTCTTGAAATATTTTGTTCACCAACCTCTGGCACATGGCTCTAGCATTCTTTAAACCAAAAGGCATGATCTTGTAACCATAAGTCCCCCTGTCTGTAGTAAAAGAAGTTTTTTCCTCGTCCTAAGGATCCATTTTTATTTAATTATATCCAGAATAAGCATCTAAAAATCATAAAAGTTCATGACCAGCGATAGAATCGATTAATTAATCTATATGCGGTAAAATAAATGAATCTTTAGAACACGCCTTATTTAGATCAGTATAATCTACACATATTCGCCATTTTCTATTTTTCTTTGTTACTACGACAATTTTGGCTAACTGCTAAAGATATTTTACCTCACGAATTGAACCAATTTTCAAGAGTTTACTTATCTCTTCTTGAATTAACCAATTTGAATACTCCCTGTTTTATTTTCTTTTGTTTCACCGACGGGTGTAAAGGATCTTTATTTAGTGTATGAGTCATTGCCTTTGGTGGTATATCTGTCCTGTCTGAGTGTGATCAGGCAAAACAATCAGCTTTAGCACGTAAAAATTCAATTAACTAACTTTTCAGCTCCGGGCTTAAGTTTGTCCCCACATAGATTTTTCTGTCTGGCCAATGGACAAATAGTATAACAGCTTCGAGCTCTTTCGAAGTTGTCTTAATAATTGGATTCTCTTCTGGATCCTGGATCATATCAGGTCTTGTTTCCATATCTGCTTCGTTCCTCGTACCTTCAGTTGAGGTAGAAGCATTTTCTCCTCAGCTGGATGCCGTAATTGCTATTTTTCCTCCTCGTCTTTGGTCGTTCCACTCACCACAACAACCGTATTGATTTCTCGTGCTGGTCGTTGATCTCCCTTGATCTGACGGATTCCCCATTGTGACGGGAATTTGATAACCTAGTGCAAAGTTGATGGTACTGCATCCATATAATGAATCCACGCCCTTCCTAAAATATGTTATAAGCCATGTCTGCATCCACTACTTGGAATTTGGTGTCTTTCACTACACCCTCAGCAAATGTGTATAGGGTAATTTATCCCCTTGTTATGACATTTGAATTCTCGAACCCAGACAAAGATCGAGCCTTGGGTATAGCATAATCAATTGCTTGCATTTCATTGATCACTCTTAGTAATATAATATTTATAGAGTTACCTTATCAATCAAAACTCGTTTAACATTAGTATCATGAATAAGTAATGATATTATTAGCGCATCATTGTGAGGGATGAACAAGCCTTCTGCATCTTAATCGTCAAATGTTATGCTCTCGTCCTTTAAGACTTGTTGAATCCACTTCCCGTAGGTCACTGAGATTTTGGTTGTTTTTTTGTTGCTGTGTATGTTACTCCATTAACCTCCTCACACCTAGTTATTACTTTCAAGGTCCTCTTTGGTGATGGGGGCTTCAGTGGTTCTTCCCTATTTTTCATGTAAGACTGCTTTCCTTTCTCACTAAATAGGTCACTGAGAATGCCATTTTTAATAAATAATCAACCTCCGCTTGCAGGAGCCTGCAATCTGATGTTCTGTGATTCTGATCATTATGGATTTCACACCAGAATTCTTGGCTTCTTTTGCTAGGATTAGATCTCACCTCTTTGGGTCACCATACCTTATTGCCCATGCCTTGTAACACAATTACTAACTCGGAAGTACTGACGTTAAAGTTGTAATCACCTATTTTTGATCGAGAAGTTTGATTGTTGTTTCTTGTCATATCTCGTTCCTTTCCAATTTGAGAAGAGCGTGCTTCCTTCTGCCGTGATCTCTGATCAAACCATGCCTGTTCTAGTTTTGGCCTAAGATCTCGCCCCACAAGTCCTATATAATGTTCGTGCAAATTTTTTTCGAACCTCCGTTCTAGTTCTGACCGTCTAGATCCGAATCTCTTCTCCACCTTTGGTTGGGATACCGTATCTTCTTCTATTTGATGCTTTGTGCTATACCTGTTATAAACATCATTCCAAGTAGTTGTTGGAAATTCGTGTAAACGTTCCTTTAATCTTCTCGTGGCTTCTGATCTTCTCTCGTTCAGGTTGTTGGCAAATGCCATTGCTGTTCAATCATCAAGTGTGCGAGGTAACATCATCCTTTCTCTTCAGAAGCGGTCCACTGTAATGACCCGAACGGTTGGTTTGTGTAATTGTGCCACATTACTCCTTTTTATGCTTCACACATGTGTGTTTATAGTTTTATGACTTGCAGGATTGGTTAGTTTCATTCTGGGATGATTTCGGGTTGATTTGGACCCTTTGGTTCTTGACTTAGAAGTTTAAGTTAGAAATGTTGACCAAACTTTGACTTTTGTGAAACAACCTCGGAACGGTGTTTTTATGGCTAAGCTTTGTATCGTGATTTCGGACTTGGGCATATGCCGGGAATTGATTTTGAAAGTCCGTAGGTTGATTTGTGTTGTTTTGCCAAAATTTAGCAATTAGAAGTTGAAAAGATCGTAGGTTGACTTTTAGCTATCGAGCTCAGAATTTGATTTTGGGACTTGGAATAGGTCCATTATGCTATTTAGAACTGTTTTACAAAATTTGTTATCATTCGGAGTTGATTTGATAGGATTCAGAAGTTTAGTTGTAAATTTATAAATTCTTGAACTTTACTTTAAAATTCATGAATTTTAGTGTTCGATTCGGAGTTTTAGATGTTATTTTTGTGTTTTGATCGCGTGATCGAGATCGTATGATGTTTTTAGATTTGTGTGGATATTTGGTTTGGAGCCCCAATGGCTCGGATGAGTTGCGGACATGTTTCAAAATGGATTGAACTGAAAATGAATTGCTGATGTTGCTGGTGCTCAGCTATCACAATTGCGAGCACTAGCCTCGCAATTGTGAAGGTGAAAGTGGGGATTCAGATGTCACAATTGCGACTTCCCCTTCGTATTTGCGAATTTTTAGCTGGCATTAGGCTTGGTTTGCATTTACGATTAATTGTTTGCTTTTGCGAGATTTTAAGCTTCGCAATTGCGAAGCCTTTTGTCGCAATTGCAATAATGATTGAGGTTGTCAGGATTTGCAAATGCGATCCTTGGTCCACAATTGCGAGGGTTCGCAAATACGAACCTTGTTGTAAGGCCGCATAAAATTTTACCTAAAATCAGGAGTTTCGTGGTGCAGAAGTGGACTTATGTGTTGATGACTCGTCGTAGTTCGGACTTTTTGGGTTGAATAGTGCATTGGGGAGTTGAATAAAATTTTTGGAAGTACAAGGTATTTTTGCGGTCCATTCTGCGATTGAAGCAGAAACTTGAGAAAATTTTTGGATCATTATGTGGTCCATTATGCGGCTGCATAATCATTTTGCGGGCCAAATAACCCATCGCAGATCTAGCACAAAAACATTCCGGAGGGAAGTTCTGCGGCACATTATGTGATCATAGAATAGGTCTGCGGACCGCAGACCGGTCGCAGAGTGAGGCAGAAGTGCCCAGTTCCGGATGGCCATTGTGCGGTCCATTTTGTGGACCGTAGAAGCATTATGCGGTCGCATATGCGACCGTAGATCCACATCGGGACTTTATTTTTTCTAATCTTTAACCCAACCCTATTTAGATAAATTGAAGTAAAGGGTCACTTCTGAAGCAAAAATCTAATAATTCTAGAGAGAGGGATTACCGTAGAGTGAGAAGGGAAGTTCCTAAGCTTATTGATCATTAACTCTTGCTCAAAGTTGAAGAATTCACAAGAAAATTCACTAGGTCTTTATCTTGGAGGTAAGATTCTACTCCTTAGCCCTCAATTTCGTGATTTTACTGAAAATAGGTAATGAGAAAAGCAATTCTTGGGTGTGGGAATTGTCCATTATGCATGAATGTACTATCAAGGGTTGGGGGAAGAATGTTGAGCTAAATTGGGTAGACTTTGGGTAGTGGGATGGAGGAATCCACCATAGGAGGACCTTGAAATCATAATACCCACCTAGTGTTTGATAAAATGCTCAAATGAGCTGGAACAATAAAATCTCTCCTAATTTGTGATCAATTTTGCTATATTTCTAAATAGATCTAAGAGGCTAAGAATTTCGGAACATTGTAGTAATTTAAAAAAAATAAAAAGCTCGAGGCGAGGTATGTTGGCTAAACTCTTCTCTTAGAATTGAACCCCACTATACCCTTGTGCGTCCCTAGTTGTTCATTATAAATTGATTATTCCGAATAAGCCTTGTGTCAAAAGATATATCTTCAATATGTATTCCAATGTTCTTGTTATGTTATATTCTATTTGAAAACATGCTCGAAGCATGGGTTGCATATCTAAATGTTATATCATTAAGTCGTGATTCTAATGAAGGCTATTATGTCAAATTGTGTAAGAAATCTCAATGTGCTTAACATTCTTATTTGCTTATTATGTGGGCTTAAATTCTTGAATAGAAATGCTCTGTTGTTGATGATCCGTGATAATGTTGAAAGTGAAAGAGATGAATATGAAATATGAAATACGGCCAACGTGCCAAGAGTGACATTGTGTTATGGCCATTGGAGCCAATGAACAGAATGATATATAACAGATAATGAAATGAGTTGTCAATGCTTTAAATAAATAAACACCCTGGGAGTATCGTTAGTCACCGAGGAAGGGTAGGTTGAAATGACCTAACCCTAAAACTACACGTGCCGGTGTAGGAGTGAATTGTGATTGTAGCCCTTTATTGGGATGAGATTGATGTCAAGAGAATATTCCCCTTTATTGGGTTGATATGATTGCTAAAAAAGGGTGATGTCAATCCACACAACATTGTGGTGAGACGGCCTAGACGATCGGGTCATGATCGGACGCCATGCCGCATACATAGCAGTGATTGTGCTTGAGATTATGATTGAAACAATGATTGAGACTGAGATAATGATTGTGATTGTGGTTGATGTCTTTAGATGAGACAGCCTAGCCGATCGGGCCGTGATCATACTCCGTGCTAAAATCACGGTGGTATATCGGTTCTAAGATCTCCCAACCTAAAATCATGAAAATTTACTTGACACTTATCTTGCTCCTAATTTTGATGCTTTAGTATTGTCTGAGGCTTCCATTGATTTGTGACTATCCTTCTTTGTGTTATCATTCATTCTAGCGAGAGGGTGTTTAGCCTTACATACTAGTACTATTCCATATGTTCTAACGTCCTTTTTGCCGGGGGCGCTGCATCTTTAATGGATGCCGGTGGTTCCGCAGTAGGTGGCATTGATCATTGATAGCAGTACACCCTTTTCTCAACAGATTTAGTGAGCCCCACTTCATACGGAGTCGTCTATCTGTTGTCCCACGTGTATTATATTTTGAGGTATAGCCGGGGCCTTGTTGCCGGCGTTATCATAGTATTTTGTATCCGTAGAGGCTCCGTAGACACAGTGTGGATTGTATATGGGTGTTGGAAAAGTCAAGCTAGCCTTGTTGTATTTGAATCACTTGTTGCACTTGAACTATGACTATGTATGTATTTTGAGACTATAAAATGAAGTGACTAATGGAAAAGGAATTGGCATAGTTCATGGAATCCACTCAATGTGTAAATAATGGTATAAATATATCTTCTCTTTATTCATGGGCGAGTTGGGTAGAAGGTATTGCACAGGCTTGCTCGTTCGGGGTATCTCAGTTAAGCGTCGGTCGCGCTCCCCGTGGTTGGGGCATGACAACTGTGTTGCAAATGCGACATCTGCAGTTGGACAAAAGGGTTGGGAGATGGGATTTTTCAACATATTCTCTCATTTTAGAACCTTAGACTCGGTAGGAGGCGATTTGGAGAGGGGATTCTCATCTACAAACTTTGGGTAAGTGATTATAATCTATTTCCAACTATATTCCATCAATATATCTTAGCTTTTAACATCAAAACCATGAGAATCAAATTAAAATTTGTGAAACTTTGTCAAGCTTTTGAAAAATAAGATTTTGAGTTTTGTGAGTCGATTTGGACTCGGATTTTGAAACTAATCATATATATGGACTCGTGGGGTTTGGGTAGTCGGAATCTACCCTTGGTCTCGAGTTTGATCGGGCGGGCCCCCGGTTGACTTTTGTTAACTTCTTGAGAAAAGTGTATAGATCATAGCTTTGTCTATTGTAATTGATTTCCTTTGCATTGTTTGATGATATTAAGTCGATATTTTGGTTAGATTTGAGCCGTGTAAAGGCGACTTTTAGGGGAAAAGTTATTTTCGAGGGTTGAATTGGCCTAGTTGAGGTAAGTATCTTCCCTAACTTTGTATGGGGGAACTAACCCTTAGTATTTAGAATTGATTGTGTCATTTGTGTTATGTGAAAGCGTGTACGCAAGGTGACGAGGGTACACAGGTTGTATGTGGTATTTGACTGGTTTAGGCTACTTAGGTTTTTTCCATGTTTTAATTGAATTGTCTTATCATGTTCTAAATTCTCATAGTCAATCTACTCTTATTTGTGTTAGTCTATCTTCACATGACTTAAACGACTTTGTTAACACTTGATCACATCTTACTTGATGTTTTGCTCTTATGCTTTAGTTGAACTTGTTGACTCACTCATTGTTACATGTTGTCTCTTCATTGTTGATTTGTCATTATTTGAAGTTATTGTTACACGTTATCCCTTTCATTGTTGATTATTATTATTTGAAGACATTGTTACATGTTATCTCTTTCATTGTTGATTATCATTATTTGAGGTCATCGATTTAAGTTATCTCTTCTATTGTGAGTTATTCTTATTTAGTATTGTTGTTACACATTATCCTTCTCATTGTTGAGTTATTGGTCTTGAAGTTGTGAAAACCGTTATCACATTGAGGCGAAGTGTTAATTGTTGAGACATCTTTCTTGTTGAGAGTTTTACATTCATTGTATTGTTGATATTATTGTACACATTGTGGTTGAGCCATGAGCTATTGTTGTGGAAACATTGATATTGTTGATTATTGGCAAGTTGTGATATATGGGTATTTGTGGTGCGAGTTGTTATTGTGATATAATATTGATGCGCATGTGGCGGCATGAGGTGGGACTTATGTGTGTGTTGCTTGTAAGGGAATTACGTGAAGCCACGCTGAATCATAAGGTGGGTTAAAGTGCATGTAGATTTTGGAAAAAATATTTTCAAAACTATTTAAATGTAAGGCTCACGCGGCAGTATAAGAAAAGATTGTGATTCAAATTGAGAAATGTGAATACGAGGCGGTACCTCGGTTGTGGATCTTGTTATATACGAGGTGGTACCTAGGTTGTGATTCTTATTGTACACGAGGTGGTATCTCGTTGTGATTCTTGTCGTTATTCTCATGTTGCAAAGAGTTATTTGGTGGGAACACTTCTTGTTGTTTTGTTCTTCCTTGTTCCATCAACTATTGTCCGTACAATAACATTGTGGTTCTTTTTTATTGCTTCCCTTATGTTATCTCTATGCTTATAATCCTTTCATTAGTCTATGTTATTAACTTGCTTCATATCACTTATTCCTCTACTTTTCCTTACTTCTTGTTATTAAGTTTTCATTCTGTTTATTATATCCTAGTAGGTGTCTTGACCTAGCCTCGTCACTTCTCTACCGAGGTTAGGCTTGATACTTACTGGGTACCGTTGTCGTGTACTCATACTGCGCTTCTGCGCATCTTTTTGTATAGATCCAGGTTCGTCTGCTCGTGCCGGACGTTAGTGATTGGTTCTAGCTGAATTCTCGGAAACTTCAAGGTATACCTGCTCGGCATCCGCAGGACTCGGAGTCACCTCCCTTTATCTTTATTTACAGTTGTATTTTTCATTCAGACAATGATGTAGTAGACATTCTAGTTTACTTTGTAGAGCTTATGACTCGGTTCCACCAGTTTTGGGAAAGTTGTTGTTGAGATTCTGTTTTTGGAAGGTTATATGAGTTTTATTAGTTCTATTTTAGTATTCCTGTTAATTATTCTTATTAAGTTATTATTAAATGTTGGGCTTACCTAGTCTTAGAGACTAGTTGCTATCACGACATCCTACGGAGAAAAATTGGGGTCGTGACATCCATGAACTCTTTGAGCCATTATGTACTTCCTTGTTTTACCTTGAAGATATCTTCCATTATTTTTTTTTACTTTTTGAGCTCCGAATGTACTTTTATAAATAAATTTGCAAGATTAGCAAAAGAATCAATCGAATTTTTAGGTAAAAGAAAATACCGTGTTAGTGCTCCCTTCATAAGGGTTTCACCAAATATTTTCACCAAAACTGATTTAATTTCCTGCTTGGTTATGTCATTGCCCTTGACTCCTGTGGTGAATGCAGTAACATGATCTCGTGGGTCCCATCATAATTTGGAATATCGGGCATTTTGAACTTTTTTGGTATAGGTAGCGGTGTTGCACTTGGTTTCCATGGTTATTGTAAATGTTTGTCTATATCCACCTCTTTAATCATGAGTGGCACCCCTGGTATCTGTTCTATTTTCTCATTTTGTTCATTGAGCTATTTCGTAAGGTTTGAACTAGATATTGTAAATTAAAATTATTTGGCGTACGTGACACTCCTACTCCAGAATTATTTGGAATTTCTTCACTTTCGGAGTTTTTGAGCCCTGAATGAGGATTTTTGACGGTTGTATTAACTAGTGGTGGAGCCTGAACAACACTTGGTAACCTACTCACAAAAGCACGTAAAGCTTCACCAATTTGCTGTGCAATAAATTATTTCAAGTCATTTTGCACATTTGATTGTTCTTCGTTTTGTTATCTAGTGTTACAATTAGCAGACCTGACATGTGAATTTTCGCATGAACGCTGCGGAGAATGTGTGGGTGTGTTTTGTAGAGGAGTCCCTCCTTGTTGTCCATCCCCTTGCAGAATAATTTGATCAATTCTAGACATAATTTGTTGCTAAAGACAAAGTATGTAAATGAAAAATGAAAAGATTATTAGATTTTCCAATAATGGAACCAATTTGCTTAACCAAAAAATAATTTTATGGTCCAAGCAAATCAAAGAATAATGCTGGTTTCTAATTACCAATTTTACTTCACTTTTTCTAATATAAATGAATAGAAAATAATGAAAAGTAAGATTGAGAGAATAAGAAAAAAGAAATATCATTGATAATTGCAACTTTCTTCTAATAGGAAAGAATATAATCTTCCAACAAGAGAGAATAGTAAGAATTATTGACAGTTGATAGTATTACTTCGTGAATTTCTCGATGGGGGTACAAGTAAGGGTGGCTAACCGTCCGGTTCATACTGGATCGGACTGAAATCGGACCGAAAACCGGCCCGGACCGGTGGAAACCGGTCCATTAATGTTTCGGAATGCCGGCCCCGGTAGCGAGACGGTGTGTCCATTTCAAACCGGATGAACCGGAGCAAAAAAAGTGTCGGAACGGAAAAAAAGAATTGGCTGTTTAAAAACTAGCTGTTGGTAACGGCTCTATGACCTAGTAGCGGTTGTCCAATGGCCAAAAACGGCCATTTTCACCCCATAACCACCCCATAACTATCCTTAACTATTTTTGTTTTCCTATAAATACCCATTATTTCATCATATCTTTCACACAATTCATCCAATTCTCTCAAATTCTCTATAATATTGCTATTTTGCTACTTTGGCTATTTGCTAAAATTATATAATTTTGCTACTTTATAAAGTTTTAATTGGAGTTGCTATCAAATTTATATTTGGCTATTTGGTGAAGTTTTCAATTATCAAGTATTGGGTAAATTGGAGGCGCTACTTGGTTGAAAAATAAATTTGGCTATTTGTTGAAGTTTTTCGGTTATCAAGTATTCAACTTATTAAGAAGTGAAGATTCAAGTTTGAACTTCACCTCAATTATACGGTTATATTTGGTTGGTCGTTCCTACTTCCTGCTCTTTTATAATTTTTTTTTGTCATATATTTATTTTATTTTCTATAATTATGTCTCAAATAGGTTCATTGGAACTAGGGGTGGTAACTGGTCCGGTCCGGTCACGGACCGAATTTTTTTTCCGGTCCGGTACATTTACTAGGCGAAAACCGGACCAAATCGGTAATTTCCGGTTCGGTCCCCCCGGTTGAAAATCGTCCGATAGGATCGTGACCGGTACTGGTGGCCGGTCTACCGATTTTATCCGGTCCGGTCCAGCCGGTCATCCGGTTATTCTATTTTTTTTTTTAAATAATTGCCTCCTTTATTTAACTTTATAAATAAATAAAAAATATGTTTCAAAGTTAAAACTTAGAATTAAAGAAGTTACACTAATATTCTTACAAACTTTGAATTAGTTTCAAAATTTATAATTAGATTCAAATTTCAAACCTTGAAATATATACAAAGTTAGTAAAATTATAAATTTTTGTAGTAGAAGGAAATTATAAGTTTTTGAAAATATAACAACTAAATATTACTAACTTTGAATATATATTTGAAATGAAAAGTATGTTTCAAAGTTAAAACTTAGAATTAAAGAAGTTACAATAATATTCTTACAAACTTTGAATTAGTTTCAAAATTTATAATTAGATTCAAATTTCAAACGTTGAAATATATACAAAGTTAGTAAAATTATAAAATATAAGAACACAAGAGTTGTGATGTGAACTTGGATCAATTTTATTAATATGTAATTTGATGTATAAAATTACATTCATTTAAACATGCTCGCTAGTTTTTTTAATATGGCTGTAGGCTTTTCCTTTGGAACAGGTTGTTGTTGTTCCGGTTCGTTGTCTTCTTCTTCTTGATCTTCTTCATCTTCCGTATCGTTGGTTTGATTCCCTTCTTCTCTTGTTCCGTCGCTCAAAATTTGATCCATGTATGCTCTATCCTTTTTTTGTGAAAGCTCCGGTATTCCAAAGTTTCTTCGCTCTGCTCTGATCCAATCTCTGAATAGGACTCCTGTCTCCATTGCTTCTTCTCTCAGTGAATGTCTATGATCTCCAATCTGAAATCTTCCCTGGCTGAAAGCGCTCTCCGACGCAACTGATGACGCTTGAATTGTCAAGATATCACAGGCCATTTTTGAAAGTATTGGAAATTGTGCTTCTTGACCCTTCCAGTAATCCAATAGATCGTGAGTTCCAAAACTTGTAAGTTTCTTCAGATACTGGATCAAGTAGACTTCGAACTCACTGTATTCCTCCCCGTAGTCATCTTGTTCTGAAAGCAGCCTCTGATCAAGTCCTCCAAAGCTGCTCATCCCAGCATGCCGTTTGCTTAATTGAGAAGAACTTTCACAGGTTGAAAGTATCGGTGCAGTTGGTGTAGCAGTCTCTGCCCAAGCTCTGTATTTTCCGAAAACAGCCTGAAAATCTATATAAACTTTACCACGAGCAATATCTACACTCGGGTAGTCATTAGCTGCAATTTCAAGATGTGTAATATCTAAATTTGCATATATTTCCCGAACAAGTCGTTCAGTTAACTTAATTTAAATGCAGGATGCAACACAGAAGCAATGTAAAAAAGTTGAGGAATTGGAAAAAATATTTTTAAAATTTTCAATCATGGCCTCTACAACCATTTTATATTCTTTGTATTGCCTATATAATTTTAATAATTCAGATATGCCAGCTATATAGTATAACATAGTAGGAGTAGTTGGATAATACTATGTCCAGAAAATTCTAAAGTAGCATGATAAAATTTTTCTAAAAACACGAGGAGATGTTCAACAAGGTTCCAATCTTCCTCCTTAAGGTGGTAAAGTTCCACAAAATATTTATTATACATTTGAGTTATAGGTTCTCTATATTCGTAAGCAACCGTTAATGCTTCATATAGAGTGTTCCACCTAGTACAAATTTCTTTTGGAACTCTCCTAATCGGCATTCCTAATTCTATACATTTTCTTTCCTATTCTCTTTTTCTTTGTTGATTTTTATTTCTAAAAATAAAGGCAATAGCTACTTTAACCTTTTCAATAATGTTGTTAAATAAGTCAAGACCATCTTTGACTACTAAGTTGTAGATATGACATGCACATCTAACATGAAAAAATTCCTCAAAAGGGGGGTTTAAAATAGGTCTTAAATTCCTAAGTGCTTCTGTGTTGTTCGTAGCATTATCTACTGTAATACTAAAAACTTTATTAGTCAAACAATAAGCACGACAAATTGATGAAACAGTTTTGGAAATATAATTTCCCGTATGTGGTTCATCAACTACTTTATATGCAATAATACGTTTTTGGAAGACCCACTCAGGATCTATCTAATGAACAATAACAGTAATATAATCGCAGTTATTAGTAGAACGACCCATATCAGTAGTAAGGCATACTCTAGTGTCAAAGTTATCAAATAAATATCTCAAATAATCTTTATATTCGTTTTTAAATTTAATAATATCATTTTTAACAGTTGTTCTTGGAAAACCTTTAAAGGAAGGATTATATGTAGCTTGGATATAATGAACAAAATCAGTATAAGAAGGAAAACTGTAAGGCAAACCCTCTACCGCAACTAGTTTAGCAATATTTTCCCTATCCCTTTGTTTATCATAAGTAAGAA